>NQII01006958.1:67804-115086 GCA_002778355.1 Clitarchus hookeri | reverse complement strand
GATGCTGCATGTGCTGCAACTGGCTTCTTGTGCAAATTTACATTTGCCCCAGCGATGGCTTGTTTGGTGTCTGCTTTATGGCCATTCATTCTCTGTCTGAGAATGTTGGCGGTAAGGCCATTGTACTCTGCAATGCAGTGAATGTACTGTTTCTGGCAGATAGGATTTTCTGTTGCACAGTTGTAGCTGCCCTACAACTGATTGGTGAGCCTGCTGTTAAAGGAGGACTGGTGTATAGCACAAGAGCTAGAAAGTGGGCTATTGCAAGGATGAGACCTCCTAGGGGTGGTGATGTTACTGACTGTGGAATTGGGTGGCAATTTGGGATGCACCAGTTTGTTTTGAAATTTGGGGGGGTCGTTTGAAGACCAATCTGTGTGGTTCGGAGAACAAGATTTGCGTGAGTGGTGATTAGGCCGGAATTTTTGTCCACAGTTGAGAATAGTTCTGAGTTAGTCGATGCCCTCGTGGTGGGGGACAACCTGAGGGACATCAGAGTTGCTGATCTTTGTTTGAGGATCTGTGGTTGAAGTGGTATGCTAAATTAGTTTATGAACCAGGGATTTGGGTTAGCCTCTTTCGAAGAATGCTTTGGCTATTATATCACATTTTGAGTGGAGCAGATGCGTTTAGCTCTGATGGCAAGACTGTACGGCAGAGATTTCTTGGTATATAATGGATGGTAGCTGTNACTGAAGTCAGTTGGTGGGTTTAATGTGAACAGTTGTTTCAATTTTGAAACAAATTTATAATAACTAAACAGAGACTGCAGGAAGAATGGAAAAAATTATCGTCACGTTTCACTAAAAAAACTTGTAGAGAGCATGCCAAATAGGCTACGTTAAATGATAAGTGGGAAAGGACAGTCTTGAAAGCCGATGAGGGTGAGGCGAGGTGAGCGTGGAACAACGTCGGAATTAAAGGGCAGCGGAATTATTTAATATCTGTCGCAGACAAATGTGATTTTACTGAAGTAATGGTCAAAGGATTGCCATAAAACAACGTATGTTCGGAAGTTGCGATTGGGTGTTACGAACAGTAAGTTAGTGTGTTTTGTAAATAATGTGTTTCAAAACAGTTATTAGCATGTTTGAAGTGTACCTGGCATAAGAAACAGCCATTTCGAGTCTTTGTTTTGTAGTGTGAAAATAACATGTTTTTATTTTATGAAAAATCTTAGTGTAAGGTTAACTTTGCTGAAAATGTTTTTCAAGAGTGTTTATTACTCACATTGGTATGAACAACAACAAAGTATTTATAGGGTTTTGTTCTTCCTGTGAAGTTAAATCTTTCAAAGTTATGATAGTTGGAATGTTATATCTGTACAAGCAAAATTTTTCACTTCTTCATATAAACAATAAGTAAAGACAAGAAAATATTTCCTTTACTTAGAAAATCACATGGTTACTACTAAGTGAAGTAATTAATAACGTGGAGACGTAAAGGCATGGTCCAGACGATAAAATATAAAGAAAATTATAAGTAGACGTAGCACTTAGCCGAAACGTAGTGAAAAACTTCTCCAGCCAAGGCCATGAAGCTGGAGATTAAAACCTTGCCCTGGATGGCAAAATAAGAGCCGGGCAAGAAGTTCTCAGAAGGAGAAATGAACTTACGTTGAATCAAAACTTGAAACTTTAATGAAAAACTGAACTGGGAAGTCGAAACACTTTGGAACATATGAGCAAATAAAATACAAAGATTTAATTAATTATTCCCGATTTCCAGAGTCAACAAACCATGGCACGTACAACTGGAGAATAGTACTGATGTTGTGTACTCACCACCTTGCAGGGAAGAGAAGAAACTGCTTGGGATCACATCTTGAAAACTTATTAAAAGACCCTAATTTTGAAGCTGAAACTACCTTTGTACATTTATACTCTACATGACATACTAATAAGGTCAAATCTACTGTAGGGAAATTAGCCTTCAGCTGAAACCACCCCGAACATAGGAGCACGCGGAGATACGTCATGTTGCTACGGCGTCTGTGCAAACAGTCTGCGAAAAGTGAAGTAGTTACCTCAGCAGGAAGGATACGAAATTTGCGTGCTACGCATGGGTACAAAGTGACAAAATTTAGTTCGCGAGCTGCTCATAGAGAGCGCTGGGGGTGCCAAAACAGCACACAACCATAACACAAGTGTTCTACAGTAAGAAATATACATGTTTGACTTTTAGAAAGAGACATGGACAAGGTATGGCGAAAAGCGTCCCATACTTCATGAATGCAATCATTGTAGTGAGCGTCTGGTTCAAACTGAGCTGTCAGCAGCTACCAACGAGCTTCCAGCTTGGCTTGGCAGTGAAGTTACCTCTGTACTAACGTCCAACACATAATGCTTGACTGAAATAAAATTCTGAAATAACACATCTGCCCTAAAATTGTAATTAAATTACCATTCGCCTAACATTACCAAGATAACAGACAATTAATTAGGCAACAATATAAAAATATATTAAATTAGGTAAAATATAAAAAATATTGTGCCCCAAAATTTTTGAAAAATTTGACAACGGCACAGACTTCCTCCCTGAAGGTGGATGCTTAGGTATTTTGAAGAAAACACAATAGGAAGAAAATCCGAAAACAATGACTCAAAACAGTAAACAAGTTGAACACAATATGTAAACAAACATTAAAAAGAATTCATCAGTCTCACATAAATGAACTACCCAAGCAACCTTAGGAAGGGTAGGGAAAGAATCTTGGGTTTTGAAACTATTGATGATCTTGGCATTCGGTACGCTATTGATTTGTGAAAATGAGCACTGTGAGGGAAACTCCGAAGAGTCGAACCTGGGACTGCTACCCCGTCTAGTGGCGAAACCACTGTCTATCCAGAATATAAGTAAGAGGAAACATTGGGTCTTTTGATGCTCTTGGATTCTTGACTCTGGAAGACATACCTTAAACCTAAAATGAAAAATAAAACTTAAAGCAAAAGACTGTTAAAAAACAACCAAACACCTCTGGCTCCAAATCAGCATTACCGGCAATGTAGATACTGAAAAAGTCTAGTTTATTGGAAAGTGATCAGCTTCCAACTAGGACTCGAGTCAGCTACGATAGACTTTGCTCCATGCTACCACAAAAAACAACTTCGAGACGCAAACATCTCATCAAAACTCCAGGGGAAAGGAGAAATAATTGTGGTAGCACTCAAATTTCGATACAACAATTTAAGTCACTTAAAAATAATTACCAAAATTCAATCAAGTAAATAAACTACTCTTTAAAAATGAGTACTGAGATCTTACATGACACTTAGTTTAACACTGCCTGAGAAAGAAAATCATGGAGAGGTCGTCCAAAATGAGTGCTGAAACATGTGATCACTCATCCACAGCGTACCAGAGTGGTAGAATAGAAACCCAATTTTTGCGTTTAAAACAAAATTCATCTGCCACTCAAAATGAATTAATTAGCTTGAATGCACTCCGAAAATTTGGAACTTACAAACTTAGACACAAAGAAACAAAACTAGTTGTCGCCTGGAATTAAACAAACTCCCAAAAAACAAAAATGCAAAATGTTGCACTAATTTTAATGTCGGTGAGTGTATCTGAATAAAAAACATACTATATAAAGTGTACAAGAGTGTACCCACATTTGGACTAATTGAATGAAAATTAGAGGAGAAAAATTTAGATTACATGAAATTCCGCAACTAAGTCACGTACCGAAGTCACTCCCCAACATCCATCAAAACTCTACACAATTTAACAAAAAAAATTTTACCAAACCAGTAGTCGTTTGCACTGTCAGCAAGGCTCCTGTGGAAAAGGCAAAGCGAAAGGAAACTATGTCCCATACCACAGCTCACAATAATGCTAGACCAACTCCCTAAAACCGAAACATGAGAGTTACAGCAAGAACAGCAAAAATAAAAATAAAAATGATTGAATGCGCCAAACTTCTTAATCTTTAAACCTAATAAGTGACCACGAAAACTTGTGTAGGTGTATTCACACACTATAAACAAATAAACCTTGCAAAAGATGGAAATCCAAATTGTCAACAAGACAAAACCACAAGTCAAAAGCAGAATCAATTTCTGCAAAATTATATTTCCAACACCTAGAATTTCCAGTAAAATTATTTAAAAACTCTGCCAAATCATTTTAATAAACACACAAATATAATGTAATAATTTTCGAAGAACATTGAAACCATCGGGGATAACGAGCAGTCATGAACGTAAAATGTAAACAAACCACACTGAACCTAGTGAAAAACATAGTCGTGCAGTTGGCAGTACTTTGCCAACAAGATGGCATTAGCCATTTTGGGATAGTAGTTCTCAAAATGCGTACTAAAATAAAACATACCTGTAATTAACTGTAAATAAAATTATGTTCAAACACATAAAAAGTGGAGAAAATTTTGCCCAATGAAAGAAATCGCTTTAAAAGTATAAATAAATTATTTCAAGACCGAACACGAGTCGTTGAAACACAAAACAGTACAACGTTAATAATCAATAATCATTGCACACGGCCTAAGTTTCGTCACGAAATATTTGCAAAATACTTTAAAAAAAGTCACTTGAATTAAAATTGAGATTTGACGATTCCAATTGACCGTGCAGTAAAAAAACACTTACGTGAACACGTTAAAAATAACTCCATTTGGTGAGCACAAACATACAGATTATTAAACTATATAAAAAATCGTAAACTCTGATTTAATTATCATAAATTACAGTGCCTAATAAACATTCCACTAAAGGAGTACACAATGTCTAATGAACAAGCAAAACAGACGTGCATTACAGACTGTGACTTTATCTTACGTGCGACAGGGATACTAGAAGCCTGCCAGCGACACGCGTGGCCAACAGCTGAAGTGAAGGTCACACATACACGTTGAAGTTAACTCATATAACATTATGAAACTTAATTAAAGTATAAAATTAATTTGCAAATGTTAAAACAAGTCTTAAAAAACACTTTCCCTAACTTATAATGAAAACATCACTTATTAATATATCGTCGGGACCACGTAACAAATTCATTAGGAACACAAATAAATTTATGAAACTGCTAAAAATGTAACAGGTCGTAACCAAACCACTAATAATAACCTGTTAAGAAAGGAAAGGCAAAGCTACAAAAATATTTGGAGACAGAAAAATCTTCGTTATATTCGTGTTACCTTCTCAAATTAGTCACCTTCCTCTCCATAACCTTTCGTTGATGTGTGGGACTTTGCAAACAGTCCTGCTTCTTCTCCCCACCCTAAATTGCAATTCTTCCCCCTTCCCCTCCTGTTACTCTGACCCTCATCAATGTCAATCTGGCAGATTGTTATCTCACAGCAGGTTGGTATCCCTAGTTCACAGTTTGGGACAAAAACTACAAACTTGGTTTGGAAAAACAGTGGGAGACTAGTCTCTTTTTCGCTGATGCTTTCATTCCCTAGATGGGAACTACCCTCCAACATTTTACTTTTGTCAAATAGGTGGAAAATTATCTGTAGTTTATACATATACAGAAGCGCAGATTCGATTCGGACAACATCTGAAAATTCGTCAGAAGCCGATTCAAATCGGCACAGCTCTAAGTTTTACCATACATTGTTATGTGATGTCTGTGGGAATTTTTGCTACCAGCTGGGCTACTCTAAATATTTTAATAGCTTCTCCTATCCCCATGAACTTCTTGTCTTATTTCTTGTTCTTATCACCTTTTTGTGTTACCTTTGCATTAGGAATCAAGAAAGAAGAACGTTCAGTTGATGACTGTTGAGTGGGTGAGGGCTGTTTGGGAGGCAAGCCTCACAAGAGACATTGTGGCGGTGGATGAGGAATTCCAAAAGTACCTCTGTCCATTATTTTATGGAGTCATTGCCACCTGCACTAAACTTCGTACTGCTGAAAAAAATGAATTGGCTGCACTGATACAGAAAAATGGTAAGTGCCGCAAAGCTTGAAATATATCATTGGTAACAAATTACAAAAACCAGCATGCACATGTCAAGAGTACATGCTGTACGGAAAAATAAAATATTTGTGGCAAGTAAATTGTATCTTATTCTGGAGCTCATGGTGTACATTTTTTCTTTCATTTAAAATGCTGAATTTCATGTAGCCTTCCTCAAAGAATTAAAGTGTGTGTATATCTGTGTGTATCTTCCTCTGTGTCTTTCAATGTTTGTGTGTGTATGTGTGCATCTGCATGCATGTGGAATCAAAAATTGCAGTAGGTTTGCCGGTGCCCATGAGATGTCTAAAGGTACATACAGATATGTGCACCGAACTCCGTGTCATATAGCATCACGTGTTGATGTTAAAAAGGGGTGAAGTTACGCAACATGGCTACGGGTTAAAACATTTCAGCTTGTGCTGTAGTCCGTATAACTTGTAATCAACCTGTGTTCCACAAGTTCAGGTTGCGGCACGGTACAAACGTGTACTAATTTGCTGCAGCAGCCTATATTTATTTGCATTACATAGCAAAAAGAAAATTGAAACAAAGACGGTGGCAGCAAATTCAGTTATACGCACATGGAAGTGAGTATGCTGCTTCAAGCTTGTTGTGTGATCTACTGCAATTTGTCAGTTAGTGGGACGTTACAAAAATTTTATGAGAATGTCACTTGAAGACTTGAGATTTTGATTAAATTATTAAATCCTAAATTAGCAAAAAACGATGCAACAAATGGGGAAGCTATCTCTATCCAAGAAAAACTGGCTGTTACAATGCGTTTTTTAGCAATCAGGGATTCCTAGAGTAGTCTGCAATATCCCTTCAAAATTTCTAAACTGTGTATAAGTGTTATTGTTCCAGAAGTGAATATATTGTAATGTGACACCATGCTGTTTAGGGCCGCCATAATTGTAACGTGGCAGCCTCACGTTTAGGCGCCATTTTGTAATGCCGCCCGTCAAGGTATTGACGGCTGGAAATTACCACTCGGCTAGCTCAGTGGTAGCAACATGAACTCTTTAAAAAAGGCGCCAATTAAATATTAAATAAAGAAGTCAAGTTCCGGTTTATTTGTTCTATGCTTGTATTTATTAATCAATTGAACAGTTCACATACAATCTTCAGGTATGCTGAGTACGAACAGGTTAGCTAAACTGACAAGTACAGAACTGCGCCACAGTGGTTAATTGATTTACTGATGTCTTAACACTTATCATCCCCGAAGAAAAAACAGAGGCAGCAACCTCCCACACCAGCTGAGAAATAATCCAGTAAGTTCAAGTTTGCCGGTGTGGGGGTTTTGCGCCACGCGCGACGCGGCCTAAGCAAGTCGCTGTTTGTCAGCTGCCCGAGCACTGAGTCTCCACTGCTTCAGAGTCTTGAGGGTCTACTGACCTGAATGGCGACAGGCACAAGAGTATTTGTCGCGTGCCTATCATCCCCCTCTCCTCAGAAGGGCCTGGCGTGGGCCGCCACGTACGCTCTTCCCACGCTATCCGAAACTGTGTAGCCCGCTTAACTGCGCCGTCAGTTAAAGATAATTGAACTTCTCGAACAAAACCTGATGACGCAGTCGGAAAGTTTCTAATCTAATGATGACGCTCAACAAAAACTAAGACTTTTGAAACGGCAACCGAGTGCCTGATAAACGAACTGCCACAGTTTTAATTTCAAATACCGATAACAATTTTACGATGCCTGGCAAAGCGAAAGAAAATGAACCACGTATCCCGAAAATTGATAACACTGCATCATTACATCATAAGAAGAAAATTTGTAAGTAAGTATTGTAATGTTATTAAAATATTGATTCTTACATTATTAAAATATTCATTATTACATTTATAAATTCAATTGTTAACACACATCCATTTCTTCACTGTGCAAAATGAAGGAAGCCTTGTAAGTCCATTTCTGTATCTTGGGACTCTTGATATCTGTGACTCTGTGAAGGATCTGAATCTGAAATGGGAGAAATAGGTGCACTGCGTGGTGAGGACATGAGAAGTGGAAGAGTAGCTGCTGCAACACAATTATTTTGAGGTGGTAGCAGGCATGGTATAGGTGGTTCATGATAAAGTGAGCACTCTTGAAATCAACCTACGAAAAAAGTCACTGCCCGTAACTGCATATATTTTAATGTAAGTAGTCATCACGATACTGACAGTTAAGTTGGCAGCAAACTACGAGAACCACACTTGCCTACTCCTGGAAGAGTATTGGCGGACCACTAGGACGAAGTGAGAAGCAGGAGGCAGGGTGTGAAGAGAATAGCAGCTGTTAGTGAGAAACACAGCCAATTTGGGATATTTCTTTATTGCCAAAACACATAAACACGCATGTCTAACCTGTACCCTGATTAGGTCCTGAAGGGCCGAACTTAGGTTGCCAAAAGGGGTTTCTCTTAGTCTTGAAAGACGCAGGTGGCAAGGGTAACCCCAGGCTGTCGGAACTCGGACTTGTATGCAGTAGAAATGTGATTAGTGCCGTGTAACTGTGAGATGTTGATGGCTTCGGTAGGCATCTGGGCAGAGTAATGTTCTGCGACTGGAGCTGTGTTAAGCAGGTAGAAAGCTTTAAAACTTCAGTACGTGGTTTGGCAGTGTGACGTCCTGCAACCGAGCTGTGCAAGTCAGCCGTGAACTAAGGACTTCAGGTCCTATTTATACCTGAAACACAGGGTCATCATGGGAGGCGGAGAGGTAGTGGCAGCGTCGGAGATGGCCTAAAGCAGTAGTAGACTGGGCTGCATTCCCCTCCGCGGCTGGCGGCCAAAGTAGTAGGTGTGCGCCGAGGCATGAAGTGAATTGTCGACAGTCAGGTGGCAGAGCAGCCGGCCTATGAGCAATCCCTGCCATCACAGCAGATGGGGCACCAGTAGCATGTACGGCGTAGTGCTCTTCTTGGAGGTGGTCGTGTCTGTGGCGAGGCTAGATCAGGATAAACGACATCATCTGTGGCATGTCAAAATTAATGGCCCCCACTGAAGAAGCCTCCGGAAAATAATTTTTGAGGAATACAGTCATAGCAGGGGAATGTTTTATGAAAATACTCAGTGCAGGATAATTCAATCTAATGTGTAAACCCTTGTGATTTTGGGTACAAATTATCTTGCATAAAAGTCACATGACTGTGCAACAAGATAAAACCAAAACGATGGGTAAATTATTTGGGTATTGTAGAAACAATTTACTCAATTAAAACTTGTGATGAAATTTTGTCATTTGGATTTAGACATGTGACAACACTGGCAAAGACACAAGAAAATCAAATAAATGCACTTAAAATGGTTAAAAACAACACTGGCATTCAAAATTGTGCAATTGAGGTGCAAAAAATTACATGATACTTAGATATAAAAAATCAATGTACTTAGAAAATTTCAGTGGAACTGCACTATAATAACTGATGATGGCGAGATAAATTATGATTATAGCAAATTATAGTTATAACCAAAATTTATTTTAGAACATCATTTCATGCAGTGTTATCATACGCACACTTCATGGGCATCCTGTAATTTTGAATACTGTAGTGTGCGTTGAAACTTCATGTCAACCATAAAATACAAAGGAGCACATTTGACAGTGGTATTTTCCATGTGATCATAGCTTACATAAAGATTTTAAAATTATAGTAATTGATAATGATTTGTAATTGAGAAAAACATTTTTTTACTGTCCCATATTTGGAAATGCACGTATTGAACACTGATAATAAATACTACACATTTCAGCTGTCTGAACCATATTTGAATGATACAACCTTTAATCTAATCTGCAGTATGTAGATTCAAGCACTGTTATTTCGTAGAACAGCAGCTTTAATTTGTCAAAGGCTGACAGATATTGTCTGTAGATGAATTGACTGCTAAGCATTAAAATTCACTTGCTCTTTCCATGGCTGTATCTCTGTCTCATTTGCTTGGGCACCCTACGTTGTTGTCTTCTACCTCTCTTCTTCCAGCTGCTCTTGTGATCAATCCCCTCTTTGTTTCCATGAATTCAGCTTCTCTTGCAAAAGGATTATCTGTGAGGACAATAGGCAATAAAGGCATGAGCGGAGTGAAGAGTAGTGGGATATTGAAGGGGAAGAAAGAGATGAGACACATCATATCTCTTCCTTTCTCTGTATAGACTTGTTAGAATATAAAAAATGAAAACATTTACACGTGCTTGAATTCGTGGAAGAGTGATGCTGTCATTACAGCCAGCGAGAACAGGNTATAAAAAATGAAAACATTTACACGTGCTTGAATTCGTGGAAGAGTGATGCTGTCATTACAGCCAGCGAGAACAGGAAAAGGTACTCGTTTTAAATGTGTGTATTTAATACATGGCAGGGCATTAAAAAATGATTGCTAAAGTGAATGTGTCAATACAGNACTCGTTTTAAATGTGTGTATTTAATACATGGCAGGGCATTAAAAAATGATTGCTAAAGTGAATGTGTCAATACAGCCTTGGCTAAACTCAATTTCACCTCTCACTAGGCACCTGGGCTTTGCCTGTCTTAAATTAATTTTTACTGAAAAAGTTTGCCATAGGACTAATCAAAATATCAAAGATATAAAATGTAGGGCTGTTGTTAACTAAGTTAGTGGGCTGCAGTAACTGGAGCATTATGACCTGATNTAACTAAGTTAGTGGGCTGCAGTAACTGGAGCATTATGACCTGATGTACTGACAAATACATTGCAGCCCTGGCAGTGCGGACCCTGACGGCTTCTTTCTTGATGCACCCATAATCTACTGAGTTTTTACAAGGCCTTCTGTATATTGCCCATGTTCCCTGAACAAACACAACTTTTTGGCTTCATAAATAACCTGAATTAACCTGTAGCAGTCATTATATAACTGGAAAATACACAGTGGCCAAAAGAACTTCTGCCATGAATGGAGTTGAACCAAGAAGTTATTTGAAAATTCTGATTTTTTTGGTGGAGATGTGGCAGACAGAACACAACTTCCAAGCATTTCCATAGTGACTACAAAATTATTTTTAACATACTCAAATGAAATTAATTCAGGTTAAAATTACGTATATACAGCTGATCCTGGTCAAAATTATGTTCATAAATTAACATAAACATGGTTTCCAAAAGTTATATTGCTGAAAAGGCAAAATAATGTATCTGTGTAAGTTTTTAGCTGTTGAAAATGCAAAATAATGTATATGTGCTTTTAGCTGGAAAATTTTTTGAATAACTATGTAATACTGTTTTGGTAGACCCCTGTTAACTGTTTTGTTTTAGAGGAGGCGATACCCAAACTGAAAGCAAAGGAGATGCAGATTTGTGCCATCTCGGATATGTATCATCTTCTCATTTTGTACATGATAACTCAAACCGGAAATGTAACATCTCTGGTGATGATATAATTCCAGTTGCCGTGTGAGACACGTTACATTTCATATCATTGTCAACTTGTGAGCTTCCATGCGTGCAATGGCGTTCAGAAAATGCAGCGTGCCTATGAAGTTAGTATATGAAAATGCAGGGTTCCTAGGAAGTAAGTGTATGACAACACTGTGAAAAGATGCTACGCAGTAGTTTTTGGTTATAACGATCATTCACTATAGCAGTGATTTAGCTTACCATCATCAGTTGTTATATTCAGGTTTCATTGTATTTAAAAATTAGATAACTACTATTTCAATTAATGAAAACTGCACGTAAAATTTAAATATTCCTTAAAGACAAGTTTTATAAGTTAATACAACATTAATTATAAAACACAAAAATAATTTCAAGAAAATGGACTTGAAGGCGCGGGGCTGATGAGCTACAATACCGACAACTCTTTGTTAAGTGCACCACCGTAGATGACGCCTTGCTCTGGTTACTCCTTTGATCTACATCGTAGCTATTGAGAGGGAACATTCTGCTGCCCACACACTTTGACCCCTGTCCTACCATATGTGATTACAAAACATCAAACGCTGTCTTAACTGTGCACATTTGCCGCAACAAAACGTGAATGTAGCTAATGTAAAACAAAAGTTCATAAAATAACTATCAACTGTCAGCAAGACTACTTTACAAACAATGGCTTATGCAATGATAACTGCAGTTGTGCAATGCCGAACTGGTAGCTAATGCACAGAGGAAGGAGGTGCAATTAATTATGATGCGAATAGTCACAGACACGGGTCTGCTGAAAAAAATTTTCATTGTGAAATTTCAACATGCACTACAGGAGCGCAATTGCTGTAACAGTTATCAGTCTGCAAACTCTCGCAGACAGCCAGCTAGTAGATTAATGATGCTACTGTAAACAGAAACGTTGGAAATTTAAATTTAAACTCATTAATCTCAGTATCCTTATGAAAGTCACAAATTAACAACTAAACAATTTTTTGTCAATTTTTGCACTATTTGCATGCCTAGGTACAAGCAAATAACACACACAAAGACACACACACACGTAATTTTGTTTTACTATTTTTTAAAGTGTTTTTTAAGATTTTAAGTTACTTGGTGGGTTTTAGTATCTAGATGTCCATCTGGAGGAATGTTATTTAGTTACCAGCTACCATTGAGGCAATGGTTTTCTGTACAACTGCATTATGTCNGCAAAACCCTTAGTTTTTATTGCGGTCGTCCGCCCGCCTGTGAGTTTTTCCAGAGCGTGTCTTCTGACGAATGAAAATATAGGGACGCAGAATGCGTCACTACTATTTCAATTAATGAAAACTGCACGTAAAATTTAAATATTCCTTAAATACAAATTTTATAAGTTAATACAACATTAATTATAAAACACAAAAATAATTTCAAGAAAATGGACTTGAAGGCGCGGGGCTNATTTTATAAGTTAATACAACATTAATTATAAAACACAAAAATAATTTCAAGAAAATGGACTTGAAGGCGCGGGGCTGATGAGCTACAATACCGACAACTCTTTGTTAAGTGCACCACCGTAGATGACGCCTTGCTCTGGTTACTCCTTTGATCTACATCGTAGCTATTGAGAGGGAACATTCTGCTGCCCACACACTTTGACCCCTGTCCTACCATATGTGATTACAAAACATCAAACGCTGTCTTAACTGTGCACATTTGCCGCAACAAAACGTGAATGTAGCTAATGTAAAACAAAAGTTCATAAAATAACTATCAACTGTCAGCAAGACTACTTTACAAACAATGGCTTATGCAATGATAACTGCAGTTGTGCAATGCCGAACTGGTAGCTAATGCACAGAGGAAGGAGGTGCAATTAATTATGATGCGAATAGTCACAGACACNTGTGCAATGCCGAACTGGTAGCTAATGCACAGAGGAAGGAGGTGCAATTAATTATGATGCGAATAGTCACAGACACAGGTCTGCTGAAAAAATTTTCATTGTGAAATCAACATGCATTACAGGAGCGCAATTGCTGTAACAGTTATCAGTCTGCAAATTCTTGCAGACAGCCAGCTAGTAGATTAATGATGCTACTGTAAACAGAAACGTTGGAAATTTAAATTTAAACTCATTAATCTCAGTATCCTTATGAAAGTCACAAATTAACAACTAAACAATTTTTTGTCAATTTTTGCACTATTTGCATGCCTAGGTACAAGCAAATAACACACACACAAACACACACACACGTAATTTTGTTTTACTATTTTTTTAAGTGTTTTTTAAGATTTTAAGTTACTTGGTGGGTTTTAGTATCTAGGTGTCCATCTGGAGGAATGTTATTTAGTTACCAGCTACCATTGAGGCAATGGTTTTCTGTACAACTGCATTATGTCTTCAGTTTTTTTATTTATTTATAGATTTATATGCCATTTCATTCCTCGTTATAATTACCTATGGTTTGCATGAAAGTTTTGAGATGTTGTAACGCTTATACTTACTGTACACATTAGTTTTTTGCTGGTTTTTTTGTGGTTTATAGAAAGTGTAAAACTGTTCACCGTACATAAGCATTCCAGATTTAAGTAGTTTTGAATTGGTGGATGTTTCAGGGGGAGTTTTCACGGGCTTTCTTGATGCNACATAAGCATTCCAGATTTAAGTAGTTTTGAATTGGTGGATGTTGCAGGGGGAGTTTTCACGGGCTTTCTTGATGCGTCAACAACGAACCTGCTGGTCGTTGGGGACCCGACAGGCGATAAGTTCCAGTGCGCCCAGCAGAATGACATTTCCTGCCTGAGCATGCAGTGGGTCCGAGACTGTGTGGCTGCAGGGGACATCATGCCTTTCGAGGATTACGTAGTGGTCAAGAACGGCAAGCAGTGCTCCACCCCTGTCCACGACCAGTCCAGTGAGTCTTCGAACAGCATCGTATCAGTCTGTTTACAATGGCTGGCTCAGTCTTATGGCTGCATTCTGTCATCTCCAAGTGCTGTGTTTCCGAGAGAGGGGCAGAATTGGGCACTTAAACTTGAGATTTCACGAGGGTTTTTTAATCACGCTGTATCTTTTGAAATTTTGTTTGTTTTGATATGCTTAGTATTGTATTGCAGTGAGTTAGAAAAAGTATAGATAGAAATTTCCCATGTGTAGTAAGTACCCGTGTTACCAGTGTACTACCCACCGCTATGTAGGATCCTCACCCCATATTTTAAATACTCGCCCAGGTAAAAAATATTTTTTTTTATCAATTCAATCCTAAATACTTGTTTCAGTGCACAACTGTGTTGTATAAGCTATACATAACTGACAATAACAAAATATGGTGTGAGCTATCCTGTATTTACTTAAAATAAATGTCCCCAATAAAAAAAAAAAAATTGCACTTTGGAAATAGGGTGGAAGCTGTTTCCCATTGGGTAGTTTGAGTGTGACACAAATACATACTACCAGATGTGATATGTAAACATAAAAGGCCTCCCATATCATGTCATATCACACCTTCAGTGTAAATGTGTGTAAATACAGTAAACTTCTTATTTCCAATGTAATTACTATTTTAAGTATTTACTTTTTAAAGAGTTACTGGACTTGTCTGTAAAAATTATGAACAAAAACTTAAAAATGTGGACTGCTTGCCCGCTGGGCCGGCTACATGCTAGTGGACCAAACTGAAAGCCATGCGCCCCACTACACGCATATAACAGTTATCAGATTTGTTTCTATCAACTTCATATGGCACCATCTTTGCTGTAGTCATGCACTTGTTGGCAGAAGGAAAATCAGTTTATGTTATAACGAACCCTACTGTTTTCTGTTCTATATTTCTTCCAAAAACCTTAATCTCCATGCAAGACCTGCACCACTACTTTTCAAATTATTTTCCAAAATGAAATGTGTGAGTACTACGGGGTAAACATGGTAAATGCAAGGACTACTCACAAATGGTAATTTCGAATATGTCATGTTAATAGGAAAGTAACATTTATTACGATGAAAAGCTATAGTATTTACTGGCATAGTTCTAACCTAGGCATAGTTATTGCACACTTTGTTTAGGGTGCCTAAATATTTCAGGTCTGGTATATTTTGAGCATCATCTCTCTTATCATGGAATCAGTATATTGACAATGTCCTAAGCTTTATTCCTTTCTGTAGCTGTGCTTTGTCTTACTTAAAGCAGGTACCACAGTTTCTAGGTCATTTATGTCCTGTGCTTTATCATCTAGCCATGCTTGTTGTTGAACTTTTTTAAATTTATTTATACAATTACATGTCAAAATACTCTTTTCTCAAACAATTATATATAAAAAAAAAAATTAAAATATGACACTTTAAAAGATTATCAAACAAANCAGCTTCCCCCTCCCTCCCCCCCGAAGGATGGAAAAGTTGGCTTACTGTAGATGGGGAGATGAGCAGTAATAAAGAAAAGGGCTGCAGGGACGTGAATGATTCACCTTTGATCTGTAACAGGAGTTGGTTGGAATGGTCCTGGATGTAATAAAAGCTTTCCAGGTTGGGATTGATTGCTGCAAGCACGATCCGGTCAACTATCTTGTCAGTGGCTGCTGGGCAAGGGACTGTATACTACACTTTTGGCAGGTCGACTGTATAAGATGCAGGTACCCTGGGTGAGAGTCGTTGCTGTTTCATATTGCTGGTGAAGACTGTCCAGTGGGACAGTTGATGGTGATATGCCTCTGGTGGGTTGTTTCTTCCCTCAGCTACGAGTACATATATCCTTTTAGATCTCTGTTCCAACCCCATAGCCTTCCTGGCTAAAGTAACAGCCTTCTTGGCTGCCTTCCGCCGCCCAGCTTGATGGCGTAGCAAATGGGCAGCAGGCAGAGAGTTGGGGCAAGCAGGTGCTCATAGGTGCTGGCACAGCTAGTTCAAAACAAACAAAAATGGGTGAATGAGAAAAGCGGGAGAGGAATCTAGATGGCTTCCTGGAGGGCAGTGACCCCCATTTCACATTGCCTTGCTCTAGCTATTTGTGTTGCCTTCCCAGGTTGACAGGTAGGGTGAGACTACTGCCAGCATGCCGAATCTTGGTGGGAAGGTTTGGACATTATATTAAATTAAATGACAACATAAGCAAGTATTCTGTAGAGATATCTAATAAAAATGTCTCTGAACAACGGTAAACGTAACCCCTCAAAAACTGCAATGTTACAAAGTCTGCAATCGACACCTGTTTCTTTTTGCGAGAACTGCCATCAATTAAGTAATTTCTGATGGTGTCCCATTGCCCAAAATGTCAGCGCTTGCATTTCTGTCAAAAGTGAAAGCGTTTGAAATAACATCCACTGCATTAAGGACACTCGCCCTTGTTGGCTTCTGCAGTTCATCTTCATTTTCACAGTCTTCTTCTTCGGACGACTCATTCTGCTCGTTGACAATGTCATCTTCACAGAGTTCACCCGAAGTTGCCAAGTCATCGTCGACTGTGACGTATTCTTCATAACTGCAGCTGGGGGCCAACACCTGTCACGTTTGATCATCACACAGCTGAGTGACGGTGCTGTGGGTGTGCTAGGGCTCGGTGGATGTACCTGGCTGGGGCTCTGGGGCATTGACAGGCATGGGATCATCAGAGTCGCTGACAAGCTCGTCTTCGTTGGCAGGCAGAGGGACGGCAGCATCCTCATCAACTGCGAAGTGGGCATGTCTGAAACAATTCAAAATGGTTTCTAGCGTGATTTCATTCCATCTGGCCATGATTCCTTGCAAGGCCCTGAAAACATCCCACTTCTTGTGCAGTCGCTCCATATCCAGCGACAACACCAAACTCTGCACAAGCTTCTCTTTGAATTTCGCTTCAGCTGCTGAATGATCCCCTGATCCAGGGGTTGAAGGATGCTGGTGGAGTTTGGTGGCATAAACGTCAATTTAATTTGAATTTGCCAATCAATAGTTGCTTGATTTTGTTGCTACCATCCATATTGCAGCACATCATCATCTTGAGGCGTTCTTTGCTCCACTTTGCACGCTTGCATGAATCCCCTTTTATTACAAGTGTGCGATCTGGCAGCAGGTTATAAAACATGCCAGTCTCATCTGCGTTGCACACGTCATGAGGGTCATAGCGCTTCAGGATGTTCGTGAGCACGGGCAGCGACTCTGTCACAGCTGCCTAGCAAACAGAACCACTTTCGTCCGCTACCTTATGGCTGGAAATATTGCATCCATTTTTAAACCTGTCCAGCCACCCTTGTGAGCACTTGAAGTTCTCAATGCCTAATTTGAGAGCAAACGTGTTTGCCTTCTATATTATCATTGACCCGCTAACGGGCACGTCTTGTGCTCTCATCTGGCGGAACGATTCCAGCACAGCCTGCTCCAGATTCTCATGGGCTGCAGATTTCAAATTTTTCGTTCCTACCATCCTTCTGCACTGCTTTTACGATGGCCTCCTTATTTTGTAAGATCGTAAATATGGCTGACCGCAGGCTGCCATGCTGCAGTGCTATCTCCGCTTGCGAGCACGTGCCTGCAGTCACCTCCTGTATAATTTCATACTTTTGCAGGATTGTGATGGCCTGCCTCTTGCTTCCCACCCATGTTGAAATGGAAATAAAAAAAATTGTCCAAAAAGTAACAAAGGTAGTCAACAACTGTTGCAAAATAAATCCAAAAAATGTGCCAAAAATCGAAATCTAAGGTAAAGTTGCCAATAAATACATAACCAAACATATCCAACCAAAATTCAAATCATAGTTAGTGAAGAAATGCAAAAATTTTGTATTATTATTCCATTAGACAGTCAAAAATGTACTTAGCAATAAGCAGACTCCCAACAAATAATAATGAGCCCAAAATGGGTGGGAACAGACGCGGTAAAAAAAGGGGGGGAAAGGCGGAGAATGAGCCCAAGAAGGTAGGAATAGGTGCTGTAAAAAAAAGGGAGGGGAGGAAGGCAGAGCTATTTTTTTTGTCCCCTACAGCTTGCATCAGTGTCTACTTAGGCTGACGCTGCTGCCAGGAGGTGAGGCATAGAATGTGTCAGGCAGGGTGGGGAAGGTGCCCTTCTGCGCAAGCGTACCACGAAGANAATACATAACCAAACATATCCAACCAAAATTCAAATCATAGTTAGTGAAGAAATGCAAAAATTTTGTATTATTATTTCATTAGACAGTCAAAAATGTACTTAGCAATAAGCAGACTCCCAACAAATAATAATGAGCCCAAAATGGGTGGGAANGATGACAATTGCGTGTTGGTTAGAAATATCAGTGATTTGCCAGTAAAATTTTGAAATTATTTGAATGGATAGTTTTCGAGTGATGATGAGTGTAGTTTGAAAGCTTTTCGGCTGCGCAAAGCGATCATGCAACACTGTTGAGTTTCCTGACTACATGCAGGAGCTGTGAGAGCACAAAGGAGGCGCAGATAAGGGCGAGACTCCCGTGTTTCTTTGCGGCTCCGGCCAGCGTGATGGACTGGGTGGAAGAGCGGCAGCCATGCTCAGCCCCAGTAGAGCACTGAGGTGGTGCGTGCGAGACTGAAAACCTGCAAATAATTATCTCTGGCTTAAAAAACATTGAGTAAATAAAAAATTAGGCAAAATTTGTAAAAATTTGGTTAGTGCTAGAGCTCGGCCTCACACATCGCCACTGGATGCTGGGCTTGCAGATTTGTCTCCGCAGGACATTGGATAAATGGTTCATGGGCACACAGGAGAACCAACAGTAGCCAGTATCATGTACTGCGTCGCCATGGGATCCCTCCGTACCTGGAGCACGGTCTGGAAATCCTCTCAACTGGTAGTCGACCATATCCACATTGAGCCAGCTCTCCGCTGTTCCCAACAGCATTGGACAGTATATTCCTAATGATCCACATAGTGGGCTATACAATGACATGACCACACTAGAGTTGTCAGCCTGATTATGAGTCTTCTCTCAAAGTCTGTTAGTTGCGTGAAGCTATGGGTTTGGTGTTTTCCGGGAATTCTTCTTTCCTTTGTAGGCTTGCTTGGTATCGTCTGGTGTTCTCGCGTTAATGCTACTTTATGCTACACTAAAGGGTCTACAACCACTAGTCGGTGCTTACGGCGCCACTGCTACGTGTGTGGTCGAATGCAAATGCACCAACATGAGATTATGTGCATAACAGCCCATATTCTTGTTATTTACGTGGTTTTGTGGTTGTGGCATGGCTTTATTGCGCTGCCCTATTTTCATTGTCCGGCAGTGTAGGTATACATGTTTAACTTAGTTGTAATGTGGCAGAAAATTAGATGTGAAGTGGTTTTTTTTAGGGCATTTATTACAATAGAAACCAGTGTTACATGTTATGTCTGTTAAAAACTTAAAATTTCTAAATATACATTGTATTTTTTCAGTTTGTTTGTAAAATTAAGGTATAGTCAAAACATCAAATTTGCTGTAGTGTTTAAAACCGATATATGCCCCCCCCCTCCTTTTTTTTTTAACTTTTTGATTTATTTTTATTAAATATGTTTTTTTTAAAGCTTTGAAAGAACACACAAAAATATTTAACATTCTGTGTTTCATTTCAGTTACTTAGAAACAGGTGTCCTTTTAAAAGGACATTAGGCATATATATGTAAAAAACAGTTTTATTTAATTTTTGTAAACATACATTTGTTACTAAAATCAACATACACTCACTTATATTTTATAATTTGTTTCATGTTCTGCCTTTGCTCAGTTTTCATGAGTGTGTGTGATAATTCATAAAACAACTTACANTTTTTTTTTTTTTTTTAACTTTTTGATTTATTTTTATTAAATGTTTTTTTTAATGCTTTGAAAGAACACACAAAAATATTTAACATTCTGTGTTTCATTTCAGTTACTTAGAAACAGGTGTCCTTTTAAAAGGACATTAGGCATATATATGTAAAAAACAATTTTATTTAATTTTTGTAAACATACATTTGTTACTAAAATCAACATACACTCACTTAGATTTTATAATTTGTTTCATGTTCTGCCTTTGCTCAGTTTTCATGAGTGTGTGTGATAATTCATAAAACAACTTACNGATTTTATAATTTGTTTCATGTTCTGCCTTTGCTCAGTTTTCATGAGTGTGTGTGATAATTCATAAAACAACTTACATGAAGCACTGCATCATTCTTTTAACACTTTGTCGACACCTCGTGGCAATCCTGCTCCTTATCTGCTTTCTTGGAGAAATTACAAGATCGTCAAATCAGGAATCCACATTTTCAAAGTTTGATAGTCAACTGCTTTTTCCCATAAGCGCACTGGTTTTTTTTTTTCCGATAACGCAAGATCAATCTTCTCCGAAATGACAAAGGATCCAACACTCCATTACTTATTTTGTGCAGCTGCCATGTATATTGTTAAGCAACTTCTACTAAATGTGCTGGAAGAGAAAGTACCATTTCCTCCCTTGAATGTTTTTCACAATATAAGCTTATATTTTGGTCACTTCTGTCGACACCTCCCATTCCAGTGTTACATAAATGCAATGTGGCTGTGGAACTGCCACAATTTCCTTTTGCATTTGTGAAAAACTGGTTTCACGAAATCACTCTTATACGTGGGCTCTATCAAATAAATTGGGCATTTTTATTGAGGAAGTATAAATGTATTTAATTTTAGGGTAATGTATTTTTAGCAAAACAATATCACAGTTGTGCAGAAGTGATGACTGAATAAGTCAAAATTAACAAATTGAACTGCGTATTACACATAGGTCTAACATATAGTGAATGATAACACCTGCCCTTTCTGTTGGGGAAACATTGTAATGACGCAGTATTCTGAATTTTCGGGACACGTGTTTCAATTTAGTTCGTTTTTCTTAAACTTTGCTAAGCTTCGAAATATTTTTATCGGATTTGAAATATAAGCAGTGGTGGTTCGTTTTACCGTGATAGTACGTTTATCGGGCGGACGTTTGCGTTTCGTTTCGAACATCATAGTTTTCAGTTTTTGTGAAGCGTCAGCATTATTTAGAAACTTTCAGGCTGCGTTGTACAAATTTTATACGAGAAGTTTGTTTATCTGAATGTTGACGGCGCAGTCTTAGTTTGTACGATGCAGTTTCGATAACGCATAGAGAGCGTGCGTGGCCAGGCCCTTATCTCAGGAGAGGGGGGTGATAGGCAGCACAAAGACGCGTGTGCCTGTCGCCCTTCAAGTCGCACTTCAGGTCAGACAGCAGTGGATGGAAGTCACTTGAGGTCAGTCGGCGGCGAGGTCCGTTGGAAGGCAGTCGCCCTTCAGTTCAGTCGTCTTACAATGCTCGCCTAGGCCGCGTCGGGCGTGATGCTAAACCCCCACATCGGCAAACTAGACTTTACTAGAGTATTTCTCCGCCGGTGTGGGAGGTCGCCGCATTTATTATTTCTACGGGCCAGTTTTTCAGAACATAATAATTAAGTAAACGACTGTGGCGCTGTGATGCACTTGTATGGTTATCTGTGAACGTTTCGTACTCTGCATATTCAGAACTTCGGAAGTAAAATGTGTAACTTCAATGATAAATAAAAGTATATAACAAATACTCTGGAACTTGAACTTATTTCATATGTAATTGGCGTCCATTTTATTGAGTCTCGTGTTCCACCTCTGAGCTAGTCGAGTGTTAAGTTATAGTCTAGTGGCAACGTAAAAACGGCCGTAACTGTAGCGTCCAACGTTACAACATGTTTTACATGGGTTTTATTCTTGAAATATAAATTTAGTGAATAAAGTAAGGTAATATTAGCAAAACTATACCCCAGTTGTGCTGAGGTAAACAGTGAAAGAGTCAAAATTAATGAAAAATCCGAATTTGATGTCACACAGGCCTAACAAAGAGTGCACGATAAGGCCCATGTTTACATTTGCTGTGGTGAAGTGATCAGTGCAGATAGTTAATATATAACCGTAATGCTGNTGGTGAAGTGATCAGTGCAGATAGTTAATATATAACCGTAATGCTGTATCACTTTGAATAAAGCATCTGTTGCAAAGGCCATTTTAAAAAATACTGTCACTGGAGAAAAAGAGGAAACTGTTTGTTAAACGTAAACATATTTTAACTGATAAACATGTTTTGATTACAATATGGCTAGTTTCAAGTGACTCAGAATTGTAGTCAAAGACGAAAAGCAAAAAATCTCAGTTATAGCACTAGACAGTCAAAGTTGTATGTTATAACAAGCGAAGCTCCTCACAAACAATTACGCGAACAAAAAAGGGCACAACAGGCAGGGAAGAATAAAGATGGGTAGAGACACTTCTTTTTTCTCCTCTACTTAGAGTGCACATCAGTTTCGACACTGTCTGGCGCTGTTACAGTGTTGGGGAGGGATGTGGAATGTACTGTGATGCACTTGTATATCTCAGCAGCAAAGTACAGCACTCACAACGGAACTGCACTAGCAGAGGATGCGGCTTTGTGAAACACTTGGCGGTGGTGGGTTAACAACCTAGCTCGCACTAATNGTATCACTTTGAATAAAGCATCTGTTGCAAAGGCCATTTTAAAAAATACTGTCACTGGAGAAAAAGAGGAAACTGTATATTAAACGTAAACATATTTTAACTGATAAACGTGTTTTGATTACAATATGGCTACTTTCAAGTGACTCAGAATCGTAGTCAAAGACGAAAAGCAAAAAATCTCAGTTATAGCACTAGACAGTCAAAGTTGTATGTTATAACAAGCGAAGCTCCTCACAAACAATTATGGGAACAAAAAAGGGCACAGCAGGCAGGGAAGAATAAAGATGGGTAGAGACACTTTTTTTTTCTCCTCTACTTAGAGTGCACATCAGTGTCGACACTGTCTGGCGCTGTTACAGTGTTGGGGAGGGATGTGGAATGTGCTGTGATGCACTTGTATATCTCAGCAGAAAAGTACAGCACTCACAAAGGAACTGCACTAGCAGAGGATGCGGCTTTGTGAAACACTTGGCGGTGGTGGGTTAACAACCTAGCTCGCACTAATAATTCTAAATTTAATTTTAATTTTAATTTTTATATTACAGGTGTAGGACTGTAGATTTTCGCTGCAACTTTTAATTTTTTTGTTTTTATTTTTAGATTATTTTTTTTTTATATATTTCCATGTTTCCTCAAAACCTGTCTATATGAATGCAGTGTCTGTACGAAGATGGTGCCATAAAATCAAGGTTTGAGTGTATTTATCAACTGAAATGAAGTGTTAATATGCCTGAACTGTTTCATGTTCCTTAGTGTCTGGTTGAACTTGATATTACTGTCAACAATTTGGTAAGATACAGGTTAAGAGCTGGTTCATGGGTGACTGTGTTATTGGGTTGCAGAGTTCCTGCCAGACTTCTCAACAGTCAGCTCCATCGATGGACGTCCTCCTGTGTCACATGTGGATGAGACTCTGAACAGTACATTGGCCAGCATAGGAGAACCTTCAAATATTGCAGAATTGACTTTGAGAAATTTACCTAGTGAGTAGTAGTACTTTGGAAAACTTACTAGTGAGTAGCAGTGGAGAGAGTACAGTGGCTAGACACCTGAAAATGGCTGTCTTATTTTTGTTAAAAAGTTATGTTATTTTTGCTACATAGCAGTGTTATTATTTTTTAAATTCATTGTCTTTAAAAAATGGTAAAAAATTATTTACATAGTTTTTATATTTTTGCATAATTTTTCACCTGTGTTGCAGTAATGAATAATAATAATATTATTAACATTACATGTTTATCATTACTCACAAAAAAAAATATATTTTTTTACTGTTATTTTTACAGACAACACATTTAAAAATAATTCTGTAGGAAAATTTTTTTGAAAGAAGTCTCACACAGCAAACAAAAAAAAACTGATTTACAGAGAAAAATGCATTTATATTTTTAATAGATGAGACCATTTGTTTCTTTTATCACCAGACAACACTGATAATAATTCCACATTTTCTTTCTTCAGAACCACACTCATAGAACAACATTCACAATGCAATGGCAATTATATAGGGTGCTTTGTACGTAGAGAAAAAATTTAAAGAAATTATACCTATGCACAATCAAAACTTTTAGCAGCAGAAATTTGGTATTCTTTTATCAGTAGTCCTGCTGACAAACTTTCATAATTTTTGGAATGTTTTAATACTCTGTCTCATCACTCGTATGAAACTTTTGAGTTACCCTTGTTACACATCAATGTTGATGTGTCTGATGTTTCTATTTACACATCAATGTTGATGTGTCTAATGTTTAAGAACTATCGCTATGAAAGACTTAAAATCTCTGTATTGCACTCAATTTTTTTTAGGGGTTTCGAACAAATGTAATTAACAACAGCACAAATTAACTGATAATAAAATTATAAGACTACAGTTTGCTGGAAGAAAACTGGATTAAAACATAACACAGATTTATTAATTAATATATTTTCTATGTCAGGAGACTCTTATAAACACTTTTTCACCTCCTGTTATAAAAAGAAATCTTGTATAAAAGGTGACAATGTTCTTGTATAAACAAACAGTTTCACACTAATTTCTTGGCAAAATTTGGCAACACACTGCAATTTCAGGTGACACAACTTCCATAGATAATGTGGCGCACAGTAGACAAGAACGGTACGGCAGCATTGTTTCGTAATTGGCAATTGCTGTGCCGTGCACTGAAATGTTTACTCAACTTGACACATCATCACTTGCGCTCATACTATCGGTGATTAAACTGACATTATTAGAAAGTAAACATTTACATTTGCATTCATAGTGATTAAATTCGCCACAGTATTAACTGATGAAATCTGTTTATGCATTCAAATCTTTAAAAGCACATGAAATTTGTCTAAGAAGGGGGTACAAAATTAAATATTGTTGTCTTTACAGTCGAACTGCGTTAGAACTAGAACTGACGATGGCAAGATAAATTATCGCTACAGCAAATTATAGTGATGGGCGAGTTTGATTTTTACACCCTTGAGTCGAGTCGAATAAAGTTGTATGAAACTCGAGTCAAGTCAAATTAAGTTCAGTATGAAAGCTTTTTATTTAAAATAGTTTGTACCTTGTCCTCTTATAGTCACGGTTTACCAAGAAAAAAAAATTGCCACTAGTATCTACCAGTAAGAATAATTCTTTGCCTTCAAAACAACAACCATTTTCCTGGGAACCATGAAAGGTCTTAGAATTAAGAGTTTTCTGGGTCTGGGTGCAGCCTCTAGGGTGTAAGTTTATGCCCTAGAATGGTTAATTCTTGTTGTGCAAAGTGGCACTTTTGTGGGTTTAATTTAACCTTAAATTCCCTCATCCTCTCAAAAACAGATTGCAAATATTTAATGTGTTCCTCAAATGTGTTCCCTAATACGTACAAAAATATTGTTGGCATAACAGATGACAGAATGCCATCTGAAGTTCCCAATGAAGATATCCACAAATTTTTGGAAAAACCTGGGGCTGCTGGAAAGTCTCATTGGCATTCTACGATATTGGTAGAGTCCTAATTGATCTGTTGTAAATGCTAGTTTGTCTCTGTCTTTCTGTCTAACTGGAATTGCATAGGATCCACTGAACATGTCAAGGCTAGTGATGTATTTTGTGTTTTGTATAATTTGTGAAATGTTCTCAGTGAGTGGTAGAGGGTAGTTTTCCTGTTTCGAATGGGCGTTAATTCTGCGCAAATCTGTGAGAAATCTAATACTATAATCTTTTTTTGGTATTACCAAACACGGGGCCGCATACCGACTGTGCGACTTCATAAATGCATTAAAAGATTGCCTAGAACACATGCTACTTTCCACTCCCCTCTACCATACTACCACATCCACACTGGTTCTATAATATTTATCTCACTCACCCAAATTTTGTCTCCAGTTAAACTTTTTAAGAAGTTATTATGTATTGTTAACTACCTGTCAGAAGTTAACATTTTTTTTTTTCTGGAAATTTTTTGTTTTAGCATAATAAAGAATAATCTGCATTTGAAACTTGTGCTAAGAAAACACAAACTGTGAGAGAGCTTTTTACATTATCAACTTTATTAAAGTGTATCATGTAAGTTGTTTGTGTGCTATTTTTATTCAATTTTGTGTGAAGAGAGAGAAAGTTCACTGTTGAACACTGTTTTCTTCAGGTACCCAGTATTTTGAAAGTCTGTGTGTATGTGGTGACTTTGTTAGGTTGNCGTTAGAACTAGAACTGACGATGGCAAGATAAATTATCGCTACAGCAAATTATAGTGATGGGCGAGTTTGATTTTTACACCCTTGAGTCGAGTCGAATAAAGTTGTATGAAACTCGAGTCAAGTCAAATTGAGTTCAGTATAAAATTTTTTTATTTAAAATAGTTTGTACCTTCCCCTTTTATAGTCATGGTTTACCAAGAAAAAAAAAATTGTGACTAGTATCTACCAGTAAGAATAATTCTTTGCCTTCAAAATAACAACCATTTTCCTGGGAACCATGAAAGGTCTTACAATTAAGAGTTTTCTGTGTCTAGGTGCAGTCTCTAGGGTGTAAGTTTATGCCCTAGAATGGTTAATTCTTGTTGTGCAAAGTGGCACTTTTGTGGGTTTAATTTAACCTTAAATTCCCTCATCCTCTCAAAAACAGATTGCAAATTTTTTATGTGTTCCTCAAATATGTTCCCTAATACGTACAAAAATATTGTTGGCATAACAGATGACCGAATGCCATCTGAAGTTCCCAATTAAGATATCCACAAATTTTTGGAAAATCCTGGGGCTGCTGGAAAATCCCATTGGCATTCTACGATATTGGTAGAGTCCTAATTGATCTGTTGTAAATGCTAGTTTGTGTCTGTCTTTCTGTCTAACTGGAATTGCATAGGATCCACTGAACATGNGATCTGTTGTAAATGCTAGTTTGTGTCTGTCTTTCTGTCTAACTGGAATTGCATAGGATCCACTGAACATGTCAAGGCTAGTGATGTATTTTGTGTTTTGTATAATTTGTGAAATGTTCTCAGTGAGTGGTAGAGGGTAGTTTTCCTGTTTCGAATGGGCGTTAATTCTGCGCAAATCTGTGAGAAATCTAATACTATAATCTTTTTTTGGTATTACCAAACCAGGAGCCGCATACCAACTGTGTGACTTCATAAATGCATTAAAAAATTGCCTAGAACACATGCTACTTTCCACTCCCCTCTACCATACTACCACATCCACACTGGTTCTATAATATTTATCTCACTCACCCAAATTTTGTCTCCAGTTAAACTTTTTAAGAAGTTATTATGTATTGTTAACTACCTGTCAGAAGTTCACATTATTATTTTTTCTGGAATTTTTTTTTTAGCATAATAAAAGATAATCTGCATTTGAAACTTGTGCTAAGAAAACACAAACTGTGTGAGAGCTTTTTACAGTATCAGCCTTATTAAAGTGTATCATGTAAGTTGTTTGTGTGCTATTTTTATTCAATTTCGTGTGAAGAGAGAGAAAGTTACACATGTTAATGNGTAAGTTGTTTGTGTGCTATTTTTATTCAATTTTGTGTGAAGAGAGAGAAAGTTCACTGTTGAACACTGTTTTCTTCAGGTACCCAGTATTTTGAAAGTCTGTGTGTATGTGGTGACTTTGTTAGGTTGTTTTGTTAAGCATTTTCTCTCCTTATTGTATTTAGGGTTATTGGTGTTTTATACAATATTACCACATTGTTTTTATGCAGGTACACAGCAGGTAGAAGAAGCAGTTCAGCATTTAGTGGCATCAAACAATTTGCATGCAGGACCGTACCTTGATGGGTGTAAGGTATGTTATTTTCTGTGTGGTTTTTTAGAAATTTGTATTGGATTGGTTTTGTTCTCCTGCTCATTGACGTTCTGTTTCTGTGTGTTTGAACTAGAATTATTTCATTGTATTTACTTGATTCCAAGCCACACTTATTTTTCGGGGAAAATCCTGGGAAAAAACTATTGGTACAGTAGAACCTCAATTTTACAAAACATCACAGTTCCTGTAAATCTTTACTCTATTTTGCTGGATTCGTTAAATCCAAATTTACTGATTTTAACACCCCAACACCAAGAAGTTGTTATAAAAATGTTGTATCACGTTAAGACAGTGTTTTGTCGTCTGTGGTGGAAAATCACACTTTTCTTATAATTAAATATTAACATAATTCATTAGGCATATGTTCCGGAAATGAAATGGTATCCGCAAGATCATATACAATCTGTAGTTGACGAGTTAAAAGTTTAAACATTATGTGCCCCATAACTTTTAATGAGTGCAAAATCCATTTCCAAAAGCATTTTTGTACAAAAATTGAGCTATGTATTAATGAAATTTTATCTCGTTTCAATAGGAAGGAGATTTCTGCATACAAATATATTGTCACAAGACCATAAACAACCTCACATTGACAAGAAAAAGTTAAAAATTGAGTGCCGCTTAACTTTTAACGAGCATGAAATTCATTTTCAATAACAATTTATGCAAAAATCAAGATTTATTAACTAAATACAATTTTTTAAAAATAAATAGAAGTTTTCTGGATCCTACAAGGCCGTGCATCCCTTTTTATAATCACAAAAATGCACACATTGTGGCATGCACCACTATGGATACATTTACATTTTTTACCAGCATACGTTTTTAGTCAGTTCGAAGGCCAACTTTCTTACTGAAATTGAATAAATAAATAAATAAATATATAAATAAATGTGTGAGTGTGTGTGTGTGAGAGTGTGTGTGTGAGTGAGAGAGTGTGTGAGTGAGTGTGCATGCGTGCGTGTGAGAGTGTTCGTGTTAGAGTGCGCCTGTGAGAGTGCACATTTGTGAGTGTGTGTGTGTGTGAGTTAGTTGGTTAGTTAGTTTTTGTACACTGCATCACAATCATGCCTTAATTTATTCAACACACAGTTGGGCCGTAGCAGCAGGCGCACACAAAGTGTAAAGGCTGTTGTCTACTTTTTAAGGGCAGCTGCGACACTTGTGGGTGAGAAGCGAGGCTGGTTGCAGCACAAACAGCAGTGCTGGTGCACATTATTATTTATGTAATATGTTATATTGGTTTATGTAATACTGGTTTCCACTGATATCCAAAATCAAAGCCGAAAAACGTAAACATGTCTTCAATTAATAAAAAGCACAAAGTCAAATCCCAAAACCATAAATAATATCTTATTCTAATAAATATNGATCATATACAATCTGTAGTTGACGAGTTAAAAGTTTAAACATTATGTGCCCCATAACTTTTAATGAGTGCAAAATCTATTTCCAAAAGCCTTTTTGTACAAAAATTAAACTATGATTTAATGAAATTTTATCTTGTTTCAATAGGAAGGAGATTAATGCATACAAATATATTATCACAAGACCATAAACAACCTCACATTGACAAGGAAAAGTTCAAAATTGAGTGCCGCTTAACTTTTAACGAGCATGAAATTCATTTTCAATAACATTTTATGCAAAAATCAAGATTTATTAACTAAATACAATTTTTTAAAAATAAATAGAAGTTTTCTGGATCCCACAAGGCCGTGCATCTCTTCTTATAATCACAAAAATGCACACATTGTGGCACGCACCACTATGGATACATTTTTTTACCAGCATACGTTTTTAGTCAGCTCGAAGACCAACTTTTTTTACTGAAATTGAATTAAATAAATAAATAAATAAATGAGTGTGTGTATGTATGTGAGTATGTGTGTGTGGGAGAGAGAGTGAGTGTGTGAGTGTACGTGTGTGAGAGTGTGTGCGTGTGTAAGAGAGTGTGCATGTGTGAGAGAGAGTGCGTGTGTGAGAGACACTGCATGTGTGAGAGAGTGAGTGCATGTGTGAGAGAGTGAGTGCATGTGTGAGAGAGTGTGTGCATGTGTGTGAGAGTGTGTACATGTGTGAGAGAGTGTGCATGTGTGAGAGAGTGCATGTGTGTGTGTGTGTTTGTGAGTGTGTGTGAGTGTGAGAGTTAGTTAGTTAGTTACACTGCATCACAATCATGCCATAATTTATTCAACACACAGTTGGCCCATAGCAGCAGGCGCACAGAAAGTCAGCCGGCATACATGCGCAAGCTGGTGTAAAGGCTGTGGCGTACTTTTTAAGGGCAGCTGCGACACATAGGTGAGAAGCGAGGCTGAATGCAGCACAAACAGGCAGTGCTGGTGCACATAATTATTTACATAATATGTTGTTTTGGTTTATGTAATACCGGTTTCCACTGACATCTTAAAATTAATATGCAAAATCAAAGCCAAAAAACGTAAATGTGTTTTCAATTAATAAAAAGGACAAAGTCAAAACCCAAAACCATAAATAATATCTTATTCTAATAAATATAGCTTAAGCAGCTTGTCAACAGGCAATGCAGTTAATTCCAGTCACAATTCATAATCAAAACCCAAGAAGAAAAGCCAAAAATCAAAGTTATAACAGTGTGGTCTTGAGATAAAAGGTTCTCACGGGAGGGAAAGGGAAGATCTGTAACCCACACTTTTATTGGCTACCACGGTTGCTATACATATGATGCCCACCACTTCAATAGGAACTAAGAAGTTTAATTTTACCTTCATTATAAATGGTTGTCCATCAAAACAAATATACTGTATTTCAGTCTGCCAAAAGAGAATATTGTCCCTTTGGAATCAAATAATTTCCTCTCGTGCTTGCCTCGAGTGACCCAAGTTTGATTCTTAAACTCCCAATAGCTTCCCAGCAGCTGTATTTCCACTATATTCTGTAAAAAATATTCAAATTGGTTTTGAAGAAGCAAAATAATGCACAGGTTTTTCTGTCCATACAAATTAAGCATTGTGTTTTAATCTCATTATCCNGTTCTCACGGGAGGGAAAGGGAAGATCTGTAACCCACACTTTTATTGGCTACCACGGTTGCTATACATATGATGCCACCACTTCAATAGGAACTAAGAAGTTTAATTTGGCCTTCATTATAAATTGTTGTCAATCAAAACAAATATACTGTATTTCAGTCTGCCAAAAGAGAATATTGTGCTTTTGGAAGCAAATAATTTCCTCTCGTGCTTGCCTCCAGTGACCCAAGTTTGATTCTTAAACTCCCAATACCTTCCCAGCAGCTGTATTTCCGTTATATTCTGTAAAAATATTCACATTTGTTTTGAAGAAGCAAAATAATGCACAGGTTTTTCTGTCCATACAAATTAAGCATTGTGTTTTAATCTCATTATCCNTGTTTTGAAGAAGCAAAATAATGCACAGGTTTTTCTGTCCATACAAATTAAGCATTGTGTTTTAATCTCATTATCCAACAAAAACGTCATGGCTAATGCACGCACAATCATTCAAAATGTCATTCACAGCCGTAGTTTTTGTACTGAAAACCGAATTGCAGTGCAAACTACTGCTATTTATTTTTCAGTATCAATGACAGCATTTTTGAAAGAATATTGCAACTGTAATTCAAGTTTTTTGAGTTGTACCACTTACAGATTGCTTTCATTTAAAGATAATCTGTGAACTAGTTTTTAGGAAGTGGAATGCTATGGATGCAGCCCTTTTTCACCAGCGTGTAGTTGCTGCATGATGCAGTGGATAGATGTGCTGTTACTCCACGTGCAGTTGCTATGTTTCCCATTAGATGGCTGCACTGTTCCCTATAGGTAAAGATAATTGCACCTTGCCTTAGATCCTGTTCCCGCAAACACGTGTCCACCCAAGCGGCTACTGTGGAACTTTCTGTTGTTTTCTGGATGGGGTGTTTCATGTTATGGAGGGAGCATGTGTGCAATTTTTGTTACTGCAATTTTATCTATAGAACAGGTAACTTTTATAAACAATTTTACATAATACGTACAACTTACTTAAACTATTTTATTCCAGATCTTCACAAAAAAATTTTTTTTAACTTGTCTTCTATATTCTAAAAATTGAAAAGGCGTGGCTATAACAATTAAAAATAAATATTAGGACAAATAACACAGTTGGACTATAAATGTTTTCAGTCCAAAAAATGGATGGTACTCCATTCAAAGCTGTACCCTTGTTTTCCGAAAGTATTTTGGAACTAATGTGCTGCTTATAATCTTGTAAATATGGTAAGTTCTTAAAATATAGGTTTCAAAAGGATAGGGTCAATTCATTTTAAAAGACAATTCCTGAATGTAGGAAGTACTTATAAACATTTAAAGAGAGTACTTAACACAGTTTTCTATCCAGTAATAGAGTTATATACTGTGATGATGCAGGCTAGTAATTGATACGTGCAGGAATAAAGTAATTTATTCCGTGTTTGGAACTTTGAGGTAGTAGTAGTTTGTATTTATTTTACATATTTTCAATTTTCAAAATTTATAGTTTCATTTCAATTCGTTTGACAGTAACAATGATCATCATAAGGTGATGTAACANTTTTCAATTTTCAAAATTTATAGTTTCATTTCAATTCGTTTGACAGTAACAATGATCATCATAAGGTGATGTAACACTTTTTCTTTTATTAGTAAGCTAAGGGCATGTAGTTGGCTGCTGTAATATGGTACAATATAGGTAGGATGACTAGGGTCCCGCTGTCGCAACGTGACATGCTCGTGTTGCTAGAGGTGTTTGTGCTATTTTTAGATATGACAGCATCACGCTGGTACCGCCTTGCCTTCAGATAGACATGGTGGTACAGTGATAAGGAATTACTTTAATTGGTAGCGTAAACTCAATAAGCAACTAGGTTTGATAGCATGAGATTTACTATAAGTCAAAATCAAAAATCACTCTACAAGTTGTCCGTATTTACAATATTAATTGCACTATAATAGTCTCAATCTCTTACAAGTGTGTAGCTCAAACCTCTACTTCTTTTATGTTGACTGAGAATTAGTAATTGCCTCTATTCACTGTGCTCCTTCTTACACTCACAATGGTATTGCACTCACCACTGATAGGATGTCTAGAAGACGATTCTCGTACGAGGGCTCTCGCTGATGCCTGCCCTGGCCAGCTCCTGGGGTTGCTGGCTCCGGCAGCTGGAAGACGCAAGAAGACCAAGAAGATCCCGACCTCGTGTGTCCGCGCCTTATATTCTCGCTGCTTGCCTAGATTCCCCTCGGCAGCTCTGTTTATTTTTATGTTGCCACCATGCCTCCCGTAACACTGCTGCTCGGGTGCCATCCTTGCGGACTCCGCACTGGGACACCTTAACAATGCGATGCCCTGATTGGGCAGTTTTTTGGTTGTGCAATAAAGCTTTCAGAAGATACTTACAGTAGGCACGGCCTCTGTCGTGCGCCACTCCAGTGCCAGTCCAGTAGTAACAGAACAGAGCAGAAGATGATGGACGCTTGAAAGAGTTCAAAACGTGCGAGTTGCAATTGTAACTCATGCCGGCAACACCCATGACTTCTCTTGGTTTTTCATCATATTTCGGACTAACCTAAAAACTACTGAATTATTTCTGCTGGTGCGAGGGCGTCATTTAGAGTGCTGGGAGACAAATTGTTTTCCCTCCCATATTCGTAAATATCCTTGCAATGTGAGTATTTTTGACAGAAGAGTAATTGATACTGCAATTCTTATCTCATTGCTGCTTGTGTGGTTGAAGTTTTTTTTTATGCCGCTGCTGTAACTGAACTGCTTAGCATAATAAAACTCAGTTGAACTATATTTCCGGCTTATTTGATTATTTAGTTTTGGTACCTTTATAAACTCTAGTCTCAATGTTCAGATCTGATTGAGTTAGGCGAGCTAGTGATCAACTTGTGCCACCACTGGCACGTCCCATAACATTACAAAATGCTGATTAACAGCAAAAGAACAGCAAAAGTAACCAATAACCGGGCCACAAATCTGCCTAAATGTTGCACGCAACGAGACAGTTTTTTAAATGTTTTCTAGAAAATAAGACTTAAGTCATTCACTGAAACATATTTTAAAATGTAGGTGTGTTATACAGTATAACCTCATTAATTCAAACTCAGTTAATTTTAAATTCTCTGTAAATAGAAGTTGTTAGCCCCCAAACATAAGAATGTGATTTTACATGCTTTGAAGTTTGGTTATTTCAAAATTCTGCACAACATTTAATTCAAAGTAAAATCTTCCCAAAGATCATGTAGAATTCAGATATTTTATCATTGCTGTAATAATTGTTTTGTTGTAAATAAAGAGTTACACAAATGGCCACGGTACGTACGTGCATCAGACTACAAGACATTCAGCTGCACGCGGCCACCTTGTCTACGCACATCTGTAGACTGCAGTGGGCCGCTCAGAACAAGCAACTGAGCTTCCACTCCCCGAGTCTGCACACAAAGATCTCCCACCATCATTCTTCTCTTTTCTGTCTCATTTTTAAAATGAATAAATGAGAGCTACAGAATGTGCAAAAATGTATATTATTGTGTGGCGTTTTGGATTTTCTTGTATTTTGCATTTGAAATAAGGAGAGTGCAAGTAACAGAAAGTACAGTGTTCAAACTATTTCAGAAAATTTAGAAATAATTAGGNGCGGGCCGCTCAGAACAAGCAACTGAGCTTCCACTCCCCGAGTCTGCACACAAAGATCTCCCACCATCATTCTTCTCTTTTCTGTCTCATTTTTAAAATGAATAAATGAGAGCTACAGAATGTGCAAAAATGTATATTATTGTGTGGTGTTTTGGATTTTCTTGTATTTTACATTTGAAATAAGGAGAGTGCAAGTAACAGAAAGTACAGTGTTCAAACTATTTCAGAAAATTTAGAAATAATTAGNGCATTTGAAATAAGGAGAGTGCAAGTAACAGAAAGTACAGTGTTCAAACTATTTCAGAAAATTTAGAAATAATTAGGTATCTAATTATATAGAAATGAAAGGAATGGCGCTTGCTTTCAGTGCTTTCCACTTGAAAAATTGTGCTTAAATTGAAAATAATGTTAGCGAATGGGCAGAGGTTACAGCGGTACAGCACACAGGCTGTGGTAACATGACTTCATTTAACTAACGCAGTGGAGTGTGTCTGACGCTGCATCAGAGAAAGAGCGACTGATTTACCACTGTCGGTAGGGATGTTGTATGGTGGTTGTCCCACAACCCACACAGATAGTAGATACCACTCTGTCATGCAGGAGTGAGATGCTGGTCTCACCCTGCTCAGCTCGTGGGACAAAGATATCCTGCTGACAGGAATGAGGGTCACAGAATAAGGGAGGAGGGAGATACTATGACGCCTATCCTGCAAAGGGAAACAGTGGTGNTGACAGGAATGAGGGTCACAGAATAAGGGAGGAGGGAGATACTATGACGCCTATCCTGCAAAGGGAAACAGTGGTGTGAGGGAGAGAAGGCTGGCAGGGGAGTCAGGGTTGGTTTTTCCTCCAGCTCACTCATGCTGCTTATGTAGGTGGCTAACGATGTGCTGAGTTTAAGTGAAATAAATTCAATTTTAAANTGACAGGAATGAGGGTCACAGAATAAGGGAGGAGGGAGATACTATGACGCCTATCCTGCAAAGGGAAACAGTGGTGGTGTGAGGGAGAGAAGCCTGGCAGGGGAGTCAGGGTTGGTTTTTTCTCCAGCTCACTCATGCTGCTTATGTAGGTGGCTAACGATGTGCTGAGTTTAAGTGAAATAAATTCAATTTTAAANCCTCCAGCTCACTCATGCTGCTTATGTAGGTGGCTAACGATGTGCTGAGTTTAAGTGAAATAAATTCAATTTTAAAACTGCTCCATATATTTTTTTTATGTCTCCTTTCAAACTGGATTTATGAAATTTTTAACACCAGAAGACTAATTTCTGTTTTCTATTTCCTTATCTGTATTAATTTTTTGAAACTATTACACTGTAAAATGACAGTGTCACTGCAAGTTGCAGACAGAAAGAGTAGAGGCGGTGTGATGTGCGATGTGTGGGCTGTGACCGCCCTTATTGCTCCTGCACATCTGGATCTTTGACATGCAAAGTACTTCTTGGTATGAAGTACCCTTAACCACAGATGCATAGACAGTGTTTTGTGTGCTCCATTTATTCATAATGATTTTCATTATACGAACATTATGACATTATATTGTGCATGCATCTGCCAACACTTATCTTTCCACTGGCAACCACTCCAATACATAAGCGTGCATAAACGACTCAAGTTCTGTCTGACCCAAGTATCATCGGCACAGTTTAGGAGGCCTAATTTCTGGGNATAAGCGTGCATAAACGACTCAAGTTCTGTCTGACCCAAGTATCATCGGCACAGTTTAGGAGGCCTAATTTCTGGGGAAAAATTCAAGTGGTACGTGGGTAAATGCCACAGATTCTGATCTTCGCAAACTTCTACGATGTTGACATTGTTTTCAAAGGAAAAGAAGACNTACGATCTTGACATTGTTTTCAAAGGAAAAGAAGATATGCCCCGAGCAAAAAAAATATTGTACAAAAGTCCTTTTTTTTTTGTATCCAGATAATTTAAAATTATGTAATTTTAAGTAAAAAATGTTGGCCCCAATCATTTTGAATTACCAAGGTTTTACTGTACTTAAAATTATTTTTCAGAACTGTAGATATGAACACACATCACTGTCAAAATTAGCATAAGATTAGGGCCACGAATCGGCCTAAGACAATCGGCCCGACAAGACCGTGTTAACCGGTTGCTAGAAAAGAAGACATTCATTCATGAAACAGTAATTTGAAAGATAGGTGTGCTACTGTTAAAATTATTCGTCAGAATTGCAGGTATGAACATAGGTTATCTTCAAAGCTCTAATGTGTATTATCTTTAATATGAAACTTAATTTTTTTATGTAATGAAAGAGCTTGAGTTTGAACTTGAGCTTGGAAACTTGTCAGTAGGTTCTCTCAGGCTAAAANTAATATGAAACTTAATTTTTTTATGTAATGAAAGAGCTTGAGTTTGAACTTGAGCTTGGAAACTTGTCAGTAGGTTCACTCAGGCTCGTCTTGAACTAAAAATACCATCCTTTCAGACCTCTGTGACAGAGGGTGGCATATCCATAAGTGAGCGAGATCACAATGGCAATACAGGTGTGTGACATAACAGTAATTGGCAGTCATGCTGCATGGAAACACTCAGCCATCTAATGTGGAAGGGCTGGGCAGATTAAACCATATAATGGGGAAGGGCTGGGCAGATTCAGTAGGTATTGGCTAGTGCTGACAGACAAGGTGAGGGTGGTATCTAGTTTTAGATATGTGCTGCTTGCAATACAGCACTTGCTATGAGAAACACAATGTGCAGCTACCAAAAAGAGTACAACAAAATTATATTTTCAGCCAATTTCCCTCAACTTTTTAACTTTTCAACTTTCTTAGCATGAATTTTGCACTGCTACTCAAAAACAGGTTGTAAAGGAGAGGTCATCGTAATTGAAAGGGTCACAGCTGGTAGGTTCTAGTGCAATCGATTTTTAGTTAATTAATTATTTTTTATCAGCCTCTCCATGTGTGTGTCTTCCATCTCATCTGTCCCATCAGTCCATGATACCAAACTTGGTGAAAAACGTTGAGTCTTTAGTTCTTTGTTTACGATGTATTGATTTTTGTAAAAGAAGTAACAACAATAATTTTCAGCTTTGTGTCAATTTTTTTAAATAATAGGTGGTGATCTGAAATTGTTATAGAAATATTATTACGTTGCAGTATGTGGAAAACATCACTTTTTAAGTAATATGTTGTGCGTGATGCATATCGTGACTATTCTTTTTTTTTTGCCAACAATGCATCATCACGTGCGTGACATGTGCACCAGCGAAGACATGAACCACGACCGGCTGCTTCCAAGGTCAGTTGACAGCCTCCTTGGGAATGTAAGTCACCAGGAGCGCTGTTTGAAGCAAACATTTTTGCCAACCAAATCGTCCTCGCCTAGACTATGTTGTGACAAACCAGACTACGTATTTTCAGTCCTGTATTTATCTCCAAAACCTTAATCTCCATGTTCTATTGCAGATGGTACATGAGTAAATATGGTACATACTACTGTGTTTGTGCAGTGTTTTTGTAGGTTTGCTTGAAACAGAATCTGTTTCTCTTTTGGGTACATATCTGGTCAAATTAATGTGGTTACAAGGCACAGATTAATCAGGTCAAGCTCTGATTTAATGTTTGACTAGCATATCTTGAGGAAAGAAGGTGATTCTTTCAAGCTGTATTAGGAAATGTTGCATGTACACCGTTAGCTTATGATAATATAGATGTTCATAAACAGCTTGTGTTATTTTGCTGTTTTTTAAATTGCGATATTAATTGTATTGATTAATGTTGCAGATCTTCCTGAGTGGCTTCTCGACACTGCAACTAGATAGGTTGCGTCGTGTCCTTAACAGGGCTGGAGCAACTCGCATTGATGAAATCTCAGAGGCCCTGACACATGTAGTGGTTGGACGGGTAAACAGCATGGATATGAAGTTGGTGAAGAGCTTTACCCACAAGTTAGTTGCTATTCTCTGAAATCATTAAAAAAATATTAGTTAAATAATATTAATTTATGTGATAATTTATTCTTTGTAACATAATTTGTAGTAATGGATTAGTTTGGTTTTAGGTTCTTTGGTTCTACCGGTTATTGACATAGGAATTGAAACCAATTCATTCTAAGAAGTTTGTTATTGTTCTTGTCCTACATAAACTATATTTATACTGCATGCAGCAGGTTTTAGAGCAGTAAATGGTTAATTTGATTATTTTAATGGCCAAAAGAACAAATTATAGGATAATGGACATTATGAAATGCACAAAAAAGTATTGTCTAATTCATATAAGGCTAAATTTCTTTTGCTGTAGACAGTGCTGAGATGAGTGGTCAGCAGGAAACCATTTAGGAACACCAACAGCCAATCAGTGGTCTCTGTAGCAGAACACTCGTAAACACTTCCAGCTGTAGAAATAAATACTGTCCACTATGCCTGAATGTGTTTTTCGATGATAAGGAGATTGATTTGTAAAACTTATAGTGTGGACTTAATTCAGGTGAATCAATACAGGTTGATAATAAAGTAGCTTAACGACTTTGAACGTTAATAAAAAATTATAGGAAGGACTTACGATGTTGATTCCAACACACAAATAGCAACACCCTCTGGTGGTGGGCTGACCGGACTCACTGGGGACCCCCAATCAAACTCAACACCTGAAGACATTCTAAAAATCTGAGTCTGCTGCAGCCTCCCTAAGAACTAAATCTTCCACAGCTGAAATGTAGCACCCAGAAACCTCGTATCTGGGTGGAGACCCAAACATTTTTATCCCATTGTTCAAACCATAAAATTGAATGTCATTAAAAGCATAGTTGCACTGAGGATGTAGCATTTTAATGAATAACAACAGGTTACTGTTAAACACGACAGAGTCGTGGTTTTATTTGTTAACGGGGCGCTCTTAGCCGCGAGGCCATACNAATAGGTGGTGATCTGAAATTGTTATAGAAATATTATTACGTTGCAGTATGTGGAAAACATCACTTTTTAAGTAATCTGTTGTGCGTGATGCATATCGTGACTATTCTTTTTTTTGCCAACTATGCATTATCACGTGCGTGACATGTGCACCAGCGAAGACATGAACCACGACTGGCTGCTTCCAAGGTCAACTGACAGCCTCCTTGGAAATGTAAGTCACCAGGAGCGCTGTTTGAAGCAAACATTTTTGTCAACCAAATCGTCCTCGCCTAGACTATGTTGTGACAAACCAGACTACGTATTTTCAGTCCTGTATTTATCTCCAAAACCTTAATCTCCATGTTCTATTGCGGATGGTACATACTACTGTGTTTGTGCAGTGTTTCTGTAGGTTTGCTTGAAACAGAATCTGTTTCCCTACTGTGTACATATCTGGTGAAATGAATGAGGTTACAAGGCACGGATTAATCAGGTCAAGCTCTGATTTCATGTTTGACTAGCATATCTTGAGGAAAGAAGGTGATTCTTTCAAGCTGTATTAGGAAATGTTGCATGTACACCGTTAGCTTATGATAATATAGATGTTCATAAACAGCTTGTGTTATTTTGCTATTTTTTATATTGTGATATTAATTTTATTGATTAACATTGCAGATCTTCCTGAGTGGCTTCTCGACACTGCAACTAGATAGGTTGCGTCGTGTCCTTAACAGGGCTGGAGCAACTCGCATTGATGAAATCTCAGAGGCCCTGACACATGTAGTGGTTGGACGGGTAAACAGCATGGATATGAAGTTGGTGAAGAGCTTTACCCACAAGTTAGTTGCTATTCTCTGAAATCATTAAAAAAATATTAGTTTAATAATATTAATTTATGTGATAATTTATTCTTTGTAACATGATTTGTAGTAATGGATTAGTTTGGTTTTAGGTTCTTTGGTTCTACCGGTTATTGACATAGGAATCGGAACCAATTCATTCTAAGAAGTTTGTTATTGTTCTTGTCCTACATAAACTATATTTATACTGCATCCAGCAGGTTTTAGAACAGCAAATGGTTAATTTGATTATTTTAATGATCAAAAGAACAAATTATAGGATAATGGGCATTATGAAATGTACATAAAAGTATTGTCCATTTCATATAAGGCTAAATTTCTTTTGCTGTAGACAGTGCTGAGATGAGTGGTCAGCAGGAAACCATTTAGGAACACCAACAGCCAATCAGTGGTCTCTGTAGCAGAACACTCGTAAACACTTCCAGCTGTAGAAATAAATACTGTCCACTATGCCTGAATGTGTTTTTCGATGATAAGGAGATTGATTTGTAAAACTTATAGTGTGGACTTATTTCAGGTGAATCAATACAGGTTGATTATAAAGTAGCTTAACGACTTTGAACGTTAATAAAAAATTATTGGAAGGACTTACGATGTTGATTCCAACACACAAATAGCAACACCCTCTGGTGGTGGGCCGACCGGACTCACCGGAAACCCCCAATCAAACTCAACACCTGAAGACGTTCTAAAAATCTGAGTCTGCTGCAGCCTCCCTAAGAACTAAATCTTCCACAGCTGAAGTGTAGCACCCAGAAACCTCGTATCTGGGTAGAGACCCAAACATTTTTATCCCATTGTTCAAATCATTTAAATTGAATGTCATTAAAAGCATAGTTGCACTGAGGATGTAGCATTTTAATGAATAACAACAGTGAACATTTTGTTACTTTTGTTGTTTATTTTCATTCATTTACACTTGTGTTTCCTATGTTTAGAGAAAATACTTATACTTTATGCCCATATATAATTTAGTGCAAAATATATAAAAGGGTTCTCAAAAATATTAGTGGGCCATAACCCATATAAAAGATATGTGGCACCTCTATACCAAAATTCTGAAAAGTGCCCACACCTATATCAAAATTTGCGTAAATATAATAACTACACATTAATATCCATAATTAATTACCTTGTATTAAAAGTGCATTTTCAAAAACTGATGAANCGTGCTCCCTCTTAATTTCCATGGCACGTATGGGTTTTCCTGTGTCCGACTGCGTCGCCTAACCTCCATGCGGGTGAACATTTTGTTACTTTTGTTGTTTATTCTCATTCATTTACACTTGTGTTTCCTATGTTTAGAGAAAATACTTATACTTTATGCCCATATATAATTTAGTGCAAAATATATAAAAGGGTTCTCAAAAATATTAGTGGGCCATAACCCATATAAAAGATATGTGGCACCTCTATACCAAAATCCTGAAAAGTGCCCACACCTATATCAAAATTTGCCTAAATATAATAACTACACATTAATATCCATAATTAATTACCTTGTATTAAAAGTGCATTTTCAAAAACTGATGAAAATTTAAAAATATTAAAGCCACAAGTATAAATGCATAATACTGGCACAATAATAATGATTCACAAACATCTTAATGATCATCCTGATGCCCATCTCACACATTTGCATTTAAAAGACAGTTGCATATATCTACTATTTACTGCTCTCTGAAATGTTGCTGCACTTATTTGTTTGATAAGCTCTAATAATTTTTCAAGACAATTAATGACTCTGCCAAAATTTTAATCATTTTGGTGCTGAAGGCAAAATTCAATTTACTTGATTGATCAACAAGAAAACTACCATTGAAAATATTGCTTTCCTAGCCTTTTGCTGGCTANAAAATTCAATTTACTTGATTGATCAACAAGAAAACTACCATTGAAAATATTGCTTTCCTAGCCTTTTGCTGGCTAACCACGAATCAGAACGAGGCCATCGGCCAGCCTAATGAGCCGCAGCTCAAATACTTAACTTGGTTGCATTCTCTGAAGCCCATGAACCAAAAGTTTGCCGGACTGTATAGCGCAACCTCTATTTAAACCAAGTCCTTTTCCTCCCCCCCCCCCCTTCTTCATGTCTGTGGGCACCAGTGTATGACGGGAGGAAATTATTGTCAACATTGGAATGATGTAATGCATGCACACAAAAATCAATTTCCAAAAATCCATGTTGTGGGTACCTTTTTAGTGCATCTTCTTGAGTGAAATATAATGTAATTGGCACGTGTCAACTGCTTCGTAAAATGGCTTGTCCGTCATTTTCCATGACCTTCACAAAGCGCCACAAGTAAAATAATTCTGCAAATAAATTATTTTGTATAATTGGCAAATTAATGTGATTTTAGTGAAGTAGAGTAGAAATCTACTGATAAGACAGCTCACTGCTTCTTGAAATATGTTCGTTTGTGAGAGATGGTCTTATTGGAGGGTTTCAGAAATTTTGGATAGATTTCGACCCATCCCCAACCCCTNCAGAAATTTTGGATAGATTTTGACCCATCCCCAACCCCTACAAGTTAAAATGTGCAATATTTCTTATGAAGTCAATGTTCGATCATCTCTGGCATGAAAATGACAAGTTTTTTTTATTTAAATATAAATTTATTTTAATAGGCAGACATCTTCCGAAAAAAATGATACAATAGAAGGCCATACTTGATCTCTAATTGTCTGCAAAAAAGCATATAACGTAGCACAACGTCTAACTTTTACTGAGTGCGAATTCCATTTTCATTGACATAATGTGGCAAAATCACAGACTTTATTATTGAAATGTTAACTTATTATTAGTCTATTAAACATGTCTAGCAGGCCATATCCACCCTCCGCATGTACACACCGGGACATGCTCAGTCTCGAGGGGATGGCTGGTGGGCTGCTTTCTTCCCCCCTTTGGAAGCTTATCTGCATACGTGTTCAATACCACCCACCGGGCGCTCTACAGATTACACCCACAGACTGTTTGCATTTATTAGCATTGGCTGCACGATGTACACACTAAATTGTAAAAGCTCTAAATCTTCCTACATGTCTGGACATATCTTGCGAAATTTGCACCAAAGTAATTATTTACCTTGAAGTATGCTGGTCGAGCGAAATCATATTAACTTCCTAATCGACCCGCATTATCCGTGGACTGGGCGTCGGTGGTTTCAACCTACCGCAGTCCAAAAAATTAGAAATATACTTACAAAGTAATTTTTTTGAAATTCTCGAAGTGCTTTTAAATTCCTGCACGTTAAGTGCCACCTGCATGCCACATGGGATTCCACCTACCTTCATCTATTTGGTGCGTTCGAGGCCATGAAACTCATAAGTTCTGAGGCAGACTTGCTTATTCACTACTTGCATCATCCCTTCTATGCACAGGGCACTCAACTGGTGTGCAGCCTTTCTGTCAGCAACTGGTCTGCATATGAAAGCAAGTAGTTAACCTGAATTTTTATGACAAACAATTAAAGATAAAGTTTGGTGCATGTCTAATACAACCCCAAATTTTCTGTATAAGAAATGTAGCAGCTGAAACTGAATATGAAAACACCCATTTGAACCATTTTGATGCACAGAAAAATAATACTTGGAGTTGAAAAGAGAACTTGGAACTTGTTTTTTGGGCACAAAATATTTCTTAATGGTTTTTTGTGTTTTAGACACCCCTGCAAAATATGCAACAATTTCTTTAATCACATTTTTTTCCAAACCTCTACAATGCACTTATGTGCCAATCTGGCGGAATCCTTACTCAGTTATTAGATATTAAAGTACGCAGCCATTAATAAAAGAAGATGCAAGTGAAACTTAATTAATGTGCTACAGGCTTCCTTATATTTAATGGCAGAAGATAAATATAATCTCCAATACACATGAGATGTAAGACATATCAAGTTTGGTCTGTTTATAAAAAAAACACTGCAAATGTTTAGCTTAGTGCCATTATGTCTGTCTGCTTCGACTTGTACATGTCTCATTTCATTGGTATTGAGGGTTAGGAAAAATAAAATGTGTTAAGTTTTTCTGTTTATAAATATACAGTACGAATATTTAACATAGTGCAGCCTTGTCTGTCTGCCTATCAGCAGGCATGAGTTGAACAGCTTGAATGTTCTTGGTCTCTGAGTTGAAAGAGAGCTGGGGGAGAGGTAGCCAGGACATCATGCTGTGTTGCCACATCACCGCCAGGCAACAGCTGCGTATTAGCTTTGTTTAGCACGTGCATACTCGTTTCTTATAGTTTATATTGGGATTAAATATACTGTATTCTTTCCCGTGCATGTTTATGATATTTACNTGCATACTCGTTTCTTATAGTTTATATTGGGATTAAATATACTGTATTCTTTCCCGTGCATGTTTATGATATTTACTGTGATGCATGACGGTGAGGGTCCTGGAACACATTCCATGATCTGAGAGGTTTTCAGTGTGCTTGGTCAGAAAACACGTGGGACATCGACTTACTGTGGTCTGACTTTAAATACACTCCCTCTTGGCTTTAATCAGTCCAGTATACAGTGTCAGACAGGTAGGCCGTCGGCAAGGTATGTAGTCAGTATTTGCGAGAGACCTCCGGGTGGCTAAGGCGTTGGCTGGTTCTGGCTTACCTGGTGTAGGACTGACCCAGCTGAGGTTACTGGCGATCGACTGGTAGTCGGACTCGGCCTTGCTGGTTCTGGGGTTGCCTGGTTCCTGGCGGCGGCAGCGGGCTTCAATGGTTTGCAGACGGCGTCAGCGATGCCCAGGCCCACGGGCAATCCCAGGTGTAGGCTGACGACTATAGGGTGCACCTCGCTGCAGGTCTTCCAGGATGACTAGAATAGTTTACTGGGGTGGCTGTAGAGTGAGGCCCCTACAGTCGGCGGTTGGCTTGTGCCTGTTTCCAAAGGGAGGAGTAACTGAACGCTGACTGGGGTGGATTGCTTGACAATTGGGGTTAGCTGCCTTCTTGTCTGCCCACTTAATCCCTCCTCTTTGGGTGNCTGACTGGGGTGGATTGCTTGACAATTGGGGTTAGCTGCCTTCTTGTCTGCCCACTTAATCCCTCCTCTTTGGGTGAATGGAATAGTGTAGGTTTAACATTTGAACTGCGGCAAAGCAGGGGCAGGCGACAGAATCCCTAGCTACGAGTACCCAGAAGCAATCAAGTCATGCAGCATCGGTCCTGTCACTCAAACTGGCAACTTGCACGCGGTGGATGGAGTGGGTTAGCTGACTCGGGTGGCCGAATCGCTTCCTTGCGGAGTGTACCTAGTAGGGGGCTCTNTGCGGTGGATGGAGTGGGTTAGCTGACTCGGGTGGCCGAATCGCTTCCTTGCGGAGTGTACCTAGTAGGGGGCTCTACCATATGTATGCATCAAGTGCCTTTGTGCACTTGATCCACAGTATGGGTGGCCGGTGAATCTGTGGTGTTTATGACATACGTGCTGCTCGGTTAAAGGAAGCCCGCAGTCCTTCTCTAGTATATGAAATCACGTATTAAGGTGCGGTCACCTGCCTCTCCCTTGAGGGATGGCACTTACCAGGTTGGAGAGAGATTTACAAGACACCTAGAATTATAACACAGTGGTAGACTCGAACGTATTTATTCTCTCGAGAATAAATACGGTGACCTGTACTAACTCCTTGGCTTTTGTGGTTCTCAAGCAACCGGCGTAAGTTATGTTAACAACAGGTGAAGGGGACTTGTTTGACAAAGAAAACTAGAGCAACTAGATTAGGTAGCCATAAGAACGGCTCGGACCCTAACTGTTGACTAGTGTTGTCCTGAAGGAACTCTGGGAAAATGCTCCGGAGTGAAGTGTGTGTTTCAGGGGTTGAAGACTTCGTTGGTGGTAGCAGGTTGAAGACTTCTAATGAATGTAGATTATCATAGAGACGATGGGAGCAGAGAGCTCTATCAGCTGTGGTAGAGCAAGCTGCTGAGCAATCAAGGTGGAGCAATGACAACTGGCGTTCTGGGAGCTCGTATGGCCATATATACAGCTTGACGGTCCTCTCCTTCAGCTTCCTTCGGTTCGGGCATCATTGGCAGTGTTGGCTCCTCCCTTGGTTTGGCGCAGGCCTTGCTGCTCTCTCTTGGAGAAGGAATGAAGCGGGGTAGTTTGTCTGTTTGCGGGTGGTATCCGGCGCTCGCTTAGGGGCAGGCTGGTTTCGTTCGGCTGGCTAGGCAGGGGCGATTGACTGACATGTGTGTTTGGTATACCTGGCTGTGTAGGTTCGTCTGCCATTTCTTCGGGTGTCCCAGGTTGGGAAAATGCGTGAATTGAAGTCGAAAAAAATTATGCCAGTTACGCGTCATGCATCAATTTGCCCCTCCCCTCCCTGATTGTGACGTAAACTCGTCTCATTGAATTCAATTGTAGAAGTGATGAAGTACTATCACTGGAAGTGTCTAATGTTGCGTTCTGTACTTCCTGCTATTCTGGGAGTGCACTCGGGGCTAGCGCGTGGTAGGCCGCTTTTCCTCATAGTGCTGCATATCTCTTCCAAGCGGCTGAAGCAAGTGGCCTGCTAATGGCTTCAACACCCTGGGGAGAGTGTGTTACAGGATTTGTTCCGGTGTCGGGTGAGTGCACGCGCCCTTCTTGTTTGTGTAAAAATGTGTTGCTCTCACAGAACAGCTGAAGGCTGTGGATGCATTACATCAGTCTACAGGATTTCATCAGCAATCAACAAATACATGCGTCCATGTGTATTTTAACACCACAAAAAAAGCAGGGAGTATTTATAAAACCCAAACTCACAATGGGTGTGTGGAATAATAGCTGTACCTGCTGTGGTGCTGAAGGCGTGTAGCAAAGGGCCTTGCTCTGTGGCCTCTCGTATGGGTCGCACGGCAGGTAAGTTACTTGTGACAATGGGGTTTATCCTGGGCCAACGCTAAGC
>NQII01006958.1:0-56708 GCA_002778355.1 Clitarchus hookeri | reverse complement strand
CCCACCCCCCTTGATGACAAGCTCCGCTCTGCCTATTCAAGTTTCTTCCTCGGACGAAAAAAAAAACTAATGTCACTAGGGTCTACGCAACGTAATTTGCGCTGATATTTTTAACTGTAAAAATTAAATAAGTTTCCATCAGTGCTACCTAAAAATTTAAATATTTCAATGGGCGACGATTAATGTACAAATAGCATACTAAAAAAATTGGGTAGAACAATATTTTAAATGTGAACTATTTCTTACTAGCCGTTGCCAACGCATCGCTGCTCTCACTGTTTTTAATTTGTATTGAATACGAAATAAATATTACAAGTTATAGAAGATACTAAGTTAAATCTGTATTTATTCAAAAGTATAATACTTTAAAGTTAATCACATTTGTGGTATACAAGTTATTTAAAAAATACGTTGACATGTTATTCCTATGATGATTTTTCAAAGGTTTGTTTCAAAACCTCAGAAGAAACTGTGAATAGACAAAAGTAACATTTTCATGTTAAAAATTAATTCTGTGACAAGCATTAATTGTAAATTTTCCTGTTTATAAACAAATTTTTTTTATTTCAGCCCAAATGTTTAGCAAAGCACCCAGACATAAAACATCAATTGGCCTACATTTTGTTTTTTGAAACAATTATGTTTAATGCTACATGCTTGCATGTAATATTAATCCTGTGTATTTCAGAAGTTATGCATAATTAAAAATATTGCACCATTTTTGTTCCAAGCCTATCACTTGACTATCAACAGCAACAAAACACATAAACAACTTCTGCATGCTTTCTGTTTTCTGTGTTCACAAATAAGTGTTTTTATGGGCATAAACCAATATACTGTAATTTTTTTTAATTTTTGTTTTCTCTTGAACTTGCATGGTTTGTTACATTACTGTATTTACTTCTTAGACATTGTTAATTGAAATAATTTAAAAATGGTTTTAAATTGTGTTGCACTTTATCAATACCATTGTTTAAGTACAATAGTAAACTGAATTTAACTTAAATATAAGCAAAAAGCTTTTTCACACATTGGCAGCACATCAATGAATTGACATTACAGAATCGGCACATCACTGATTTGGCAAATTGACATAATTTTGTGAATCAGTCCTCACATTGGCATAATTTTGTGAATTGGCTCAGCTCTATCCTCCGTACCCCTGGCCTACAGAAATGCCTATATACAGCATTTCAAGTTGGAAAGCACAAGTTTATCTCCAGCCACCTTCAGCTCCAGAGCAACTAGGGTTCACGGTAGTGTATTAGTCAGACTACACGCCTCCCACCTTGGCAAAACCGTGTTCTATTCCCAGTGGGGTTAGATTTTATCTTGTATTTTTACATGTGGGAATCATGCCGGATGATGCCGCTGGTAAGCGGGTTTTCTTGGGGATATCCCGTTTCTCCCTGCTCTTTCATTCCAGCGCTGCTGCATACTCATCCCGATCACCTTTATCTGCTCTCAAGACCCCGCTGTTTAGAGCCATTCAAATTTCTTCACTCACTCATCTCACTCAACTCACTCAATCTCACTCTCTCACACACTTTCACACATACTCCCACTCACTCACTCTCACTCTCTCACTCTGTCTCATGCACTCTCTCACTTTGTCTAATGCACTCTCTCACTCTGTCTCATGCACTCTCTCACTCTGTCTAATGCATTCTTTCACTCTGATGCACTCTCTCATGCACTCTCTCACTCTCTCTCATGCACTCTCTCTCTCTCTTATGCACTCTCTCACTCTCTCTTATGCACTCTCTCACTCTCTATCATGCACTCACTCTCTCATGCAATCACTCTCTCTCATGCACTCTCTCACTCTCTCTCTCATGAACTCTCTCTCTCTCTCTCATGCACACTCTTTGTCACACTCACACACTCACTCACTCACTCACTCACTCACTCACTCACTCACTCACTCACTCACTCACTCACTCACTCACTCACTCTCACTCACATTCTCTCTCTCACACTCTCACATTCTCTCTCTCACACTCACACTCAGAGAAGCAGAGGCAGGGAGAAGTATCCCACCATCTTTGGCCGCACCCAGAGCGAAAGTAGGGAATTGCTAATACAAATGTCTGGGACCTTCTCTAACCCTCCTACCACACTACCTTGCAGAAGTCCTACCTACTACCTCATCCTTTGATTTACCCCACAATCTAACCAATGTTCTTGCTTTCGTCGTGGGTGAGAAAGGAAGGAGACAGTCCAGTATGACCAGTGCCCTCAGCACCCATGAGAAACAGTTCAATCCAACATTAGAGATTAGAAGAGGGACAGCACCCAACAGTGTCTGCATGTCAATGCCAGACCCACTTGGCTCTTCCGAATCTCTTTACCCCTCTTGTGCAACATTACCCTACTAGCTACACCGGCTTCTTTGGCCGTGTATGGGGGTTTGTTCCCCCACATCATGACCTGGGGAGAGAGGACAAATACTGGTATCACAAATCAAATGCACAGAAGAACTCGGAAAAATAATTCTTAAATGGGAAATCTTAGTGGAAACGCCACCAGTCAGTAGCTCAGCCTCAAGAACCCATGACCCTCTTTTCGTCCCTCTGACCAAACTGCCTGGAAAACGTAATCCCTGGATAGGGCTAGCACCCCGGAAAGATCAAATCTACCTGTGAGCCTCCCATCAGTGCCAAGCAGTGGCCTGTAGAAATTAATTTGCTTGTCTATAGTGGTACGTGATTTGACGCCACCCTCAGCTCCCATATTACCGTGTTACTACCAAACCCAGAGGCTCACCTTAGTGCATCTAGTGTAGCAATAGTTTACAAGGTTGTAGAAAATAATTGAGTCCTTTTTGAATCAGTTTTGAATCATAAGTTTGACGTGTGACGTCTGCTGGGTGACGCAACGTCACGGTCAGGCAAATTTGACCTGTCGGTCAGAGACACTGGTTGATATCGCTGGCTGACTATACTACTGGCTGACCGGGCCCCGGCCAGTATACAGTACAGAGTGCGTAGCCTGGCGATTTGGCACAAAGTCAAATGTGGGCCTAGCGGTCTGGCAAACTGGGTGGCACACAGCCACGGGTTTACCTTTGCTGAAGGTGGCCTGGGGTGGCTGCCAACCCAGATGGTGCTGCTGCTGGAGTTGGTGCCCCGACCTGGAGCGGCGGTGCTGCAGCGGCTGGCGGTGAGCCTGGGGAGGACTGCTGGTCCGGCAGCACTGGAACCAGAGATTAGCAATTCCTGGCGGAACGTGCTGGTCTCTGCCGAAGTCGGTCACGATTGGGTGCGGTCGCCCGGCTGTCTTGATCGGGGACTGAAAGAGGGAGTGGGAGGGAGCTGGGAGGTCATGCCTCTCCAGTTGGCGGGCAGGTTGAGCTTGTTCCCGGGGGGTTGTGCTGCAAAGTGCAGTTGGGGTTGGGTTGCAGCTACTGTTGGTTTTGGAGGCCATAGCTGTCTTCCTTTCTTGCCACTTAGTAGTACCACTCCTCTGGGTGTACAGCATGAAGGTAGGTGCAAGTATTTGACTCATCAGGGGGAAGCAGGCGACGATGGTCCCTAGCTAGGTGTAGAACCAAAGTCGAAGCCGAGCTAACCCAGAGCCATACCCGTTTACTCCAACTGGCGACACGAGGCGCGGTGGTCGGAGGTGGGTTTATTACTCTGAGCGTCCGATAACGAGGTTGGGTGTGGGTCCAAAGTCAGCTGGGCCAGCTTCCTTCACACGTTGAGGGGTTGGTGTGACTTCTAATATCAGGGCGAACAATCTTGGCTGACGTGTCCGTGGGTGCCCCTGCAACAAGGTGCGTACTTGTAGACACTTGTAGCAAGTTGTTTCAGGGTTCAAACCCCGCCTGGAGTGACGTGAAGGCACGTACAGATGAGGCAAAGTCGTGTTTATTATAGTCAGAATAAGCATCATGTGTCAAGCTTCACGTGACAGTTAAATTTTGTTACGCATATCAATGTTCTAGATTTGCTTGTAAATTTTTACAATTTTCGTATTTGATATTTAAACTTTGAATGTAAATAATTAGACGTTTGACATCGGGTGGCTGACTGTGACATCACGGTCGTGCAAGGTTTTGACGTGTCAGTCAGCGACATAGGTGATTCAACTACCTGACCGGGCCCCGGGTGGTATATAATACAGGGTGCGTGGCTTGACGGCACGGTACAAAGTCAAACGTGGGTCTAGTGGTCCTGCGTACTGGGTGGCATACTGCCATGGGTTTACCTGTGCAGAAGATGGCTCAGGGTGTCTGCTGACCCAGCTGCTGCTGCTGGAGTTGACTGGAACAAGTGCCTCGACCTGGGGCGACGGCGGTGCTATGACTGGCGGTGCTGCGGTGAGCTCGGGGAGTGCTGCTGGTCCGGCGACACTGAAACCAGGGATTCGCATTCCCTACTGCAACGGGCCATTCCTGATGGCAGTCTGTGACAGTCGGGTGTGGTCGGCTGGTGATCTTGATCGGGGGCTGAAATAAGGAGTGGGAAGGAGCTGGGAGGTGAGGCCTTTCCAGCTCGCGAGCGGCTTGAGCTCATTCTCGGGGGTTTAGCTGCAATTTGCAGTTGGGGCTGGGTTACAGCTCCCGTTGGCTTTGGAGGTCGCAGCTGCCTTCCTTTCCTGCCACTTTGTACCACTCCTTTGAGTGTACGGCATACAGGTAGGTACAAATATCGGCCTCACGAGAGGAGAGCAGGCGACGATGTTCCCTATCTAGTTGTAAAACCAAGCCGAGATTGTGCCGATCAGAGTCGTACCCAATTTCTCCAACCGACAACAATTCAGTGCGGTGGTTGGAGCAGTGGGTGTACCCCAAAAGTCCGACAAGGATGTTGGGTGTATGTCCAAAGATGATTAGTCCTCCAGAACTAGTCTATGACTCCTTCCAGCTTCAGTTCAGCACAGTGGATAGAGTGAATCGGCTGGACTAGCTTACTGACAGCCCTTGAATTGTGTTGCTAGTGGTTGTGGCTCTGCCTTACTGCGCACCAGGTGCACAGTAAGGGTGGCCTTCGACTGGGTGTGTTTTATGACGTACGTGCGCCTGGTTAAGTGAGCCCACAGTCCTTCTCTAAGTTCAGTTATTGGTTTGTCAAAGACGTGGTCTCCTGCTTTACCCTGGTGCACTGATGTCTACAGAGAATAAAATCACAGTCACCGTAGAATTAGCACTTGAGAGGTTGGAGAGAAAACATGTTTATTCCGTGAGCAATAGATACGGTGGCCAGTACTACCTACTAACTAATCAGGAGCTGAACGGAAGTAAACTACGTAAACCAGGTGAAGGGGACCTAGGTCTATCCTGAACAAGAGCAGATGCAGCTTGGTAGCTATATTAACAACTGCCCCTAACTATCTCAATGCTGTTGTTCAGAAGGGACTTCGAGAGCCACTACCAGAAGGGTAGTGTGGTTGCTGTTACCTGAAGGGTAGGCTGTCAAGGGGTTCAAAGGCTTCTTCGGGGGTTGCTGGTGCAGGTCTTGAAGAGCTTCTGATGGTAGGTCGTGCAGCCTTAGCGGTCAGCAGAGAGTCCCAGTATGCAAGGTGGTGGAGCGAGTTGCTGGAGATGAACTGAGAAGTACAACTCAAGAATAACTGACGTTCCTCGACGGTGCACTGCAATATGTTCTACCTGCCCGCGGGCTCGTCTGTGATGCGGGGGGCTAGATCCTCCTAGGCGGAGATTTGCTCTCTAGCGCGATCCCTCGGCCCGTGGCCGAGCTATGAGCCTCTGTAATGCTGGGTTGCCTTGGTTGCGTGAGCTTAGGCGCTTAACTCTGCATCTTGGCTAACCTCAATCATACTTGAGGGGGTGGTTGTGACTTCTGACATAAGGCCAAACTATTTTGGCTGACGTGTCCATGGGTGCTCCGCAACTAGGGGCGTACTTGTAGGCTCTCATAGCAAATCGTTTCGGTGTTAAAACCCTGCCTGGGATAACGTGATGATACATACAGATGATGCGAAATCGTGTTTATATCTATGTCAAATAAGCATCATGCATCAAATTCATTCATTATTTTTTGTAACTATTAAAAATTTTTAATATTTGCACAATGCTAGTTTTATTATGTACACAGGTATACTGTTTTCCATTGAATTATGTTTGCTGTACAGTTTCTATGGAAGTAGTATGGCTCCGCCAGAAAGTGTTGCTGGGTTGTGCTGATACTGTGCTGTTCTGTGCAGGGTGTGGCGGCCTTACAACACACTGTGGCTCGCAGTGTGCGTGCATTCCCTGCATTGGAGCCATTGCAGGAGACAACTTCACCGCCAGCTGCTGAGCCAGAGCAGCGGCCTGCAGAGTATCTGATAGACCAGTACTTGCACTCCCAACCAGGTGTGCACAGCTGTCCTCTAGTAATAGCTTTCTCCACTTCACACTCAAGATCTAGGAAAATTTGAATACATGTACAATATTGTGTAGGTTTATCTCTAAATCATAGAACCATGTAAACATATGGTGAAAGACAGTACCCGGTTATTTTGATTCAAATTCACTTGGCAGCGCTTGCATGGTTAGACTTATCAGCACGGGGCGGGAGAAGCTTAGGTGTTCGTTATGTGTTATCTGCATAAGCAAGGACATTCTTTTCTTTCCTAGTACAGAAAGTTACAAGTTCATTTTGAACCACAACCAATCTTTTGTAAACTAAATAATGACATTTAACAAAGTAAAATATTGATGATGATAATTGTCTATATGCTGCATAAAAATTATATTTTGTATTTCCATTATTAAATGCGGCTTTGAATAATTTTTTTTAATATGCTGTGTAAAATAGATGTTTTTTCAAAGGCAATTTTGCTTTCATATATTTTTCATGCTACTGGGTGCCATAGACAACAATGATAAAAATGTTACAAAAACAATAATTATAGTAACAAGTTTACCACTGATGCAACCTACCCCATCACAGCTACAGTCAAATGCATACACCTATGAATACCCCCTTATATCACAGAAATTGCTAGTCGGGTTTTCAAAATAATCATGTCACTGAACTTGTTTGTTGCTTAATAACGTGTTATGCTATTTTGAGGAATAGGTATATTCCCATTTAAAAAACCAAAGTTGATATTGATATTTCAGTAATTAATTACATCTCGAAACAGCCATATACAGTAGTTACAAGTGCTGTAGTGCTATTTACGAATTCGAAACAAAATTTCAATACCTTAATTTTTTGGAATATGTTTGGGACGAACATCTTAGGTAATTAACTCTGTATATATCTTAACAACTTTAATATTATGTAATTGTATGCATACAGATACGTAAACCTATATGTGATCATCCTATGGTGTAGTGTGTTGCCCTCCGTGTAGGCAACGTGGGTCAACAGTAAAAACATAAACATCCTGAAAAGCTTACTTTGTTTGTCTTTACCAATTATATTGTCACATAAACATTGGACGGTTGATAATCAAAATTATATGTCCAAAAATATAACAAGTAGAATAAATATTAGATAAAAAATAGCAACAATAAATTTATCAAAAGGCATTGTTTATTCAGTTTTATAATATAACTAAACCACTAAATAAAACATAACCATGAATACTACACTAAAAAAAAAAACATTTTTGTTTGCACTTCAAGTTTTTTTGGTGTAATTTTTTATCTTCTAAAAAACAGTTTACTAACGACTACAAAATTGGCGCTCATTTTGAAATCATTAAAATACATTTTGTGGTCAATTCAAAATATTTATATTATTAACAAATTATTTGGATACTGCCTGCAGTCAAACCAAATCAAATCAAACCTCCCTGCTGCAGCGGCGCTACCTGGACCAAACCCGAAGTGGTGGTGGCCAATGATTACAGAAAGCAAATGAGGCACGCAGAAACCCTCCAGCAGAGGGAAATATAATGCTGTGCGCCGGGCAGAAATGCCTGTTGTCCACGTAGCTTGTCTTAGCACCAGTTATGCTAAGGCGCTCTACTGTACAGCCACAGTCCTAAGGACTCTCCAAGACCTGTCAGTCTTCTTCCAGTTCTTCAGCCGACGCCGCCTTCCCCACCGCAGCAGCTGAAGAGTTGTCGCTACCTCCTGACATGTGCCGTCAAGAGTTACCACTCCCGACGCGTACACCACACGTGGTACCCCGGGTCGCTTCAGGACTACAAGCCACAATTATGTTTCAGTTGTTTTCACAACTACTTAATTGTCAGCTCTTGTCCGCTCCTCAAGCCGACAGGCCCCATCATCTGTCTTGCTTTAGTGCGAAGTCCGTTGCACACCTAGCGTGTGTACAGGCAGGAGGTGGTACGGGTCACTGTGTTTCTATTCTCAAGGGAATAAAACACATAATCTAGCTTACTTCTGTCTTTCCTTGCTCTGTAGTGAACATGCACCTTGTCCTGAATCAGGTAAACGTCATCCTCGAAGAGAGCGGCAGGGGACCGCGAATTGGCAATAGTGGACCATACTGTGGACCCGGCACATAAAGGTACCTGGCACGCAAATACTGTAGAGCCCCAACCACTAGAAAAACACATGATGAAGCATCTGGGGCAACTAAGTTAGCTAACCCATTCCCTCCAGAGTGTATAAACTCACCGGAGTGGGTGCCAGGCCTGATAAGGCTTGACCCAGGTACTTCTGGAGTACTCTTTAGCTACGGGTTTGTTGCCTGCCACACCCTACAGGATGAACATTAGCACCTTTCCTGTCCATGACGTTCACTCACAGTTGAGGGAGCAGGAGGAATGCCTGGTGGACAGCTGCTATCGTGCCATCTCACTACCCCCTCAGTAATCAATCTACACCAGCCCTCAGCTGCAAGTCCCCACTGGAAAGAGCACAAGCTGCCCGACAATTAGTGGAGCCTCACTCCGCTACCTGTCCTGCCAACCTATTTGGCCTCCTGGGTAGGGTTCTCGGAGCTGCTCACCCTACTGTCAAACTACTCCGCCAGGGGTACACTCTTCCCTTGGGAGTGGTCCTATTCGACTCAGAGGACATCAGTGAGTCACAAGCACCAGTCGACCACGTGCCAGCTAGTCAACCGGTACCCTAGTTACTTGCAGGCACCAGCAGAGCCAGCCTGCCCATCCGTCCACTCCAGCCGGAACTGAGGTCATTCAGCCAGTGACAGAAACAGCGGAAAGGAAGCGACACCAGTGGTAAGCTAGCCTAAACCAGTGTGTCCAATGCCCAGAGGCATCACCTCGCCCTCACGGATTTTGTTCTAAGAAGGTGCCTGACGTGTCCTACATTATACAAGGGACCGGTGTGTGGCCGACGGGTCATACTACAGGCACCTCCGCAGTAGAGTCCACCCCAACATGCGCAACTGACCTGGCGCAGAATTATAAACACCTCGTTTTTGACGTGACATCCCTCTCCCTAGGCCGTCACGCATCAAAAAGGGTTGGTTGGTTTTTAGTAGCGCCCAACATGGGGCCACAGATAGTTTAACTGCGTTCGATTGGCAGGACCAGGAGAGTGCTAATCTGATATTACGAGAATGAGCCAGGCCAAGCACCCAAGAAACCAGATTAGACTTCAGGGAGTCTCAAATCACCCTGTGACGCTGAACTTACCCCTCCACGATGTCCGAAGGAGGGGGGAACACAATGAATCCAGTAGAGGCTACCACCATGGCCGACAAGTCTGGAGATAATATGAACAAAAGTTGCTGACATATCACATGCACCGGCATAGTCCAATACACCATCCAGTGCGCTCACTGCCAGACACGTTATCACTCGCTGTCTGGTGTGAAACGACGTGCCGAGATATACAGATGGCCTTGAATACCTCTGTGAACTCTGCTGCTTGCAGGAAGCTGCCAGATGCGACTGGTTTAACTGTGAAGGGCGGGTCATTAACACAGCATGTTGCGTAATATGCGCCCAGAACTTCCATCACGCCTGCTATGTTGGGCCGACGAGAGAATTTTGTGAACAGAGCTAGTTTAACACTGCAAAGTGTGTCGCCAGGCACAGGAATACAGACCTAGCAACCCAGGATACCACATGCCCAGTACCGCTAGACACGCAGACAAACCGCAGCTGCCAGAGTTCGCGCTCTGCCCACAAGAATACTCCATTGTGTTCACCGAGGAATGCGAGAGGGAATTTAAAGCCAGTGGCATTCCAACCAAGCAATAGGTGACGTGCACCCACAAGCAGCTGCCGGGAAAAGCCCTTGAATGGTGGAATTGCTATGGTGAATTCATTACGGAATGGGAACAATTATGCAGCAGACTCGNTAGTCAGATGTAAACAGTGGTGCTACTTTCGCCGAGCTGTCAAAAAGTGGCCTTCTTATATGGTACAGAATATAGTCCGGGTCTCCATGTTTCTATTCTCAAGGGAATAAAACACATAATCTAGCTTACTCCTGTCTTTCCTTGCTCTGTAATGAACATGCACCTTGTCCTGAATCAGGTAAACGTCACCCTCGAAGGGAGCGGCAGGGGACCGCGAATTGGCAACAGTTTCCGATGTAAAGTAGGACTGCGGGCACCCCCTAACCAGGACTGTATGTACGTCACACACAGAACAAGTTCGACGGCCACCCATACTGTGGACCCGGTACATAAAGGTACCTGGTGCACAAATACTGTAGAGCCCCAACCACTAGAAAGACACATGATGAAGCATCTGGGCCAACTAAGTTAGCTAACCCATTCCCTCCAGAGTGTATAAACTCACCGGAGTGGGTGCCAGGCCTGATGAGGCTTGACCCAGGTACTTCTGGAGTACACTTTAGCTAGGGGTATGTTGCCTGCCGCACTCTACAGGATGAACATTAGCACCTTTTCTGTCCATGATGTTCACTCACAGTTGAGGGAGCAGGAGGAATGCCTGGTGGACAGCTGCTATCGTGCCATCTCACTACCCCCTAAGTAATCAATCTACACCAGCCCTCAGCTGCAAGTCCCCACGGGAAAGAGCACAAGCTGCCCGACAATTAGTGGAGCCTCACTCCGCTACCTGTCCTGCCAACCTATTTGGCATCCTGGGTAGGGTTCTCAGAGCTGCTCACCCCACTTTCAAACTACTCCGCCAGGGGTACACTCTCCCCTTGGGAGTGGTCCTGTTCGACTCAGAGGACATCAGCGAGTCACAAGCACCAGTCGACCACGTGCCAGCTAGTCAGCCGGTACCCTAGTCACTTGCAGGCACCAACAGAGTCAGCCTGCCCATCCTTCCTCTCCAGCCGGAACTGAGGTCATTCAGCCAGTGCCAGCAACAGCGAAAAGGAAGCGACACCAGTGGTAAGCTACCCTAAACCAGTGTGTGTCTAACGCCCAGAGGTATCACCTCGCCCCCACGGATTTTGTTCTAAGAAGGTGCCTGACGTTTCCTACATTATACAAGGGACTGGTGTGTGGCCGACGGGTCATACTACAGGCACCTCCGCAGTAGAGTCCACCCCAACCTGCGCAACTGACCTGGCGCAGGATTAAAAACACCTAATTTTTGACGTGATATCCCTCTCCCTAGGCTGTCATGCGTCAAAAAGGGTTGGTTGGTTTTTAGTAGCGCCCAACATGGGGCCACAGATACTTTAACTGCGTTCGATTGGCAGGACCAGGAGAGTGCTAATCTGATATTAAGAGAATAAGCCAGGTCAAGCACCCAAGAAACCAGATTAGACTTCACGGAGTCTCAAAACACCCTGTGGCGCTTAACTTACCCCTCCACGATGTCCGAAGGAGGGGGGAACGCAATGAATCCATTAGAGGCTACCACCATGGCCGACAAGTCTGGAGATAATATGAACAAAAGTTGCTGACACATCACATGCACCGGCATAATCCAATACACCATCCAGTGCGCTCACTGCCAGGCACGTTATCACTCGCTGCCTGGTGTGAAACGACGCGCCAAGATATACAGATGGTCTTGAATACCTGTTTGAAGTCTGCCGCTTGCAGGAAGCTGCCAGATGCGACTGGTTTAACTGTGAAGGGCGGGATATTAACACAGCATGTTGCATAATATGCACCCAGACCTTCCATCACGCCTGCTAGGTTGTGCCGACGAGAGAATTTCGTGAACAGAGCTAGTTTAACACTGCGAAGTGTGTCGCCAGGCACAGGAATACAGACCTAGCAACCCAGGATACCACGTGCCCAGTACTGCTAGACACGCAGACGAACTGCAGCTGCCAGAGTTCGCGCTCTGCCCACAAGAATACTCCATTATGTTCACCGAGGAATGCGAGAGGGAATTTAAAGCCAGTGGCATTCCAACCAAGCAATAGGTGACGTGCACCCACAAGCAGCTGTCGGGAAAAGCCCTTGAATGGTGGAATTGCTATGGTGAATTCATTACGGAATGGGAACAATTATGCAGCAGACTCGNTCGGGAAAAGCCCTTGAATGGTGGAATTGCTATGGTGAATTCATTACGGAATGGGAACAATTATGCAGCAGACTCGCGACCCAGTTTTCAGAGGTGCAGGTGTTCGCTGGTTAACCTCAGAATTCCGTAGCAAATACCAGACAGTCGACGACTAAGCCAAGATCTTTATCAGACGTAAAGTTCAGATGTATCGTCATATCATGCACGAAGGAACTGAGGAGGAATGTGTCAGAGCAATCATCCTAACATCCGAAACCTACTTCAAATCCCGTGTCCACAAACTGTGGACAAATTAGTAAAAAGGACCCGGGAAACTGAACTTAATGACAAGACTCAAGCCGCCTTTGATCACCCAAAGTTCTCCAAGCCTAAGGAGGAACACAAGATGCCGGCATCACTAGCCAAACCAGCTCCAATAACAACGGCCAAGCTACCTAAATTTTGGTTCGGTCCAGGCTTTCACTTCAACCAAGACTGCCCGGTTAAAGAGGCCAAAAGAAATCCGCAGAGAGAAGGTGGGGGACCAAATCCCAACCGGGAAGCCAACAGCCCCGCGGCCAAAAACAATTGTAACCAGGAACGAAGCAAGTACCAGGGAAATGACCGGACCGGGTTGCCAAGTGAACCTCCACTTCCAGTAGCAACAGGTTCACCCCTGCCGTTCAGACATTAATCGAAGGGGAAGACCCTCCCGAGGCTGCACGTATAGAAGTGGCCGTCAGCTGTAAAACCGCAGCAGCACATGTAGACTCCGCTGCGACCGGTAACTTAATACGCTGTGACCTACTTACCACCGGCCAGCGTGCTGACCTAAGAATCAAAGAAAGACGGGTGCACATGACTCAACCTGACCATCTTCTTAAAATAGAAGGCACTGTAAACCATTTTAAGATTGGGAATCATGACCACCAATTATAATTCCTCATAGCCTATCACATAAGGGAGGAATTGATATTGAGACAACTGTGACTTCAGAGTTAACAATGCATTATATATTGCCGACAGAAACGTATCTGTATCTGCAACCAAGAACGAGCCACCAAAAATCGAGACCATAGGAGGGAGGAGGCAAAACTCCCTCTGTTACAACCCGAAGAAATCAACCACCATTAAAACCCCCGGAGTTCAATTGCTCAACATACTTCAGAAGTCTTCACGAGCTTTCGGACACGGGGCACAACTGCATCAAACCATCAAGTATCCAGCACGAGATCTGGCTAACCCCCAATATATTGCCGGCCGTACTGGGTATCAGCTAGGCGCCAAGAGATTATCGTGGAGCAGGTGCGGACTATGAAGGAACAAGGCATCGTGTAGCCCTCAAACTCCCCGTACAACTCCCTAGTGGCCTTAGTCCCTAAAAAGGTCGGGAAATTCAGGTTCTGCGTCAACTACCAAGAGTTAAATGACGTAACCCACTATTGCTCCACCGACAATAAACTTATGACACACCCTTAGAAACATGGGGACAGCCCGGATATTTTCTACACTAGACATGCAATCCGGCTACTGGCTAATATTGGTGCACCCTGACAGCCGCAAGTACACTGCATTTACGACCCCGTGAGGAGAAAGATAATTCAAAGTAATGCTGTTCGGCCTCAAGAATGGTCCAGGAACCTTCCAGAGACTGATTGCAGCGGAGGTTTTAGCTCGATACATTGGTGAATTTTGCTTCGCGTATCTGGATGACATAATCATCTATTCCAACTCCTGGAAAGAGTATTGCACTCACCTGCAGTGAATACTGGAATGACTAGAAATACATGAACCGTCGTGCAAACTATGTCGTGCAAACTATCTAAAAGTCATTTTGGAAAAACCAATATTGACTATCTCTGGCATGTCGTCCCCCCAAAAGGGAATTACCCGCAACAAAGATAGATCAAGGCCATCCTTGAAGCAGAACAACCTCAAACCAAGAAACAACTGCGAAGATTTATCAGGTTGTGCAATTGGTTACTTGACTTTGTATCTAAAATCGCCCAACTGATGGGTTCCCTTAACCAGCTATTGGAGAAGGAAGTCTGCTGGAAATGAACCGACCAATAAACTGTGTTCCAGGAACTCAGCCAGTTTCCAGTCGATACCAGTGCTCCACCACCCAAAAGAAGGAAGGTCGTAGATTTTGCAGACATATATTTTTCAAACGGGACTAGGCGCATTGCTATACCAAGAAGACTACGACAAGAGGTCGCACGTAATCGCCAACACTAGCACGAGGTTTAACGCCACCGAACAACGCTACCATATTAATGAGCAAGTATGTGTCGCCGTCATCTGGGTTATGCGCAAGTACCATTACCACCTCGAGGGACACCCCTTTATTTTCCGGATGGATAGGAAAGCCCTCAACTTGCTACACGTATCAAAGAACACCAAGAGGAAGCTCAGTTGCTGGGCAACGTTACTCACTGAATTCATATTCAAAGTCCAACACTCTCCCGGAAGGATGAATAACCTGCCAAACGCCCTCTCCCGTCAGCCCGACGAACAGGAAGGAACGAAGGAGGAAGAGGATTGGGAGAAGATGACCCTTCCCTCCTGCCTCACCACATATGCCAGAGGAGGTGATCCGACTGCAGCAGCTGCAGATAAGCAAGTATGCCCTGAGCTACCATTAACAGCAAGACCTGGAGGTAAAACGCCTGCTCTCTGACTTACCCCACAGTTACTAATTGCTTGATATGTTGGTATGGTCCCGCAATGGCAACTCAGGTGCGGAGTGGAAGTTGTGGGTCCCCACAGCCTTACAACCAGGGATATGTGAGCACTACCATGATCACCGACAAGCGGGACACCCAGTTATAAAAGAAACACTGAGACATAGGCCAGCGCTATATTTGGGACGAGTTGAGCAGAGACATTCGACAGTATGTCAATAACAGCGAGGCAGGCTGTCGCCACAGGGCCTACCCCGTACCCAAACCCACTGGCATACCACGTCGCCCAAAAATGACGCTGACTCACTTAACCATGGACTTGATGAGCCCCTACTCCTGAAGCACCCGGGGAAACTGCTATCTACTGGTCATCACCGACCAGTTCTCTATATGGGTGGAAGCCTTTCCCCTACCCAGCCAACAGATGACGCTTCCTACATACTATAATTATTGACTCTGCATCATACTGCAGACGCCTCCGCAGTAGAGTCCGCCCCCAACCCGTGAAACTGACCTTGCACAGATTTAAAATCATCTCGTTCTTGACGTGGCGCCCCTCTCCCTCGGCTTTCACGTGCCACATATTTATAAGCACCCGACTGCAGCATGGTCCAAACACACTCTCTCGGCCACGCCCCTACTCTCCACTCCTATAGGTACCACACCAGCCGCCCTATCTTGCCACCCGTTCTCGTAGCTTCGGCGAGCTCACTTTGACCCAATTCCTTTTAAGTGTAGGCCGTCGAGAACTCTGCGGTCGAACAAGCAAATCATTCTAGCTTCGGGAATTGTGCCATGATTTTGTAACGAACTTACACAGCACTACAAAGTATGCAACCGGGCCAGGAGTTGCCGCAATACACGTTACTGTTCCACATAACACAGAACTAAGACTCTTCTAGAAATACAAGTTACAAACCAATACACAAACAACATCAAGAACTCCCATATATACATATATATTATATAGAGACAATGAGAGAGAGAGAGAAAGGGAGAGAAAGGGAGAGATAGAGAGAGATAGAGTAGAGATAGAGAGACAGACACGCACACACGGGTTACCTCCTAATATCGTGTCGGACCTCCTTTTGCCCAGCGAAGTGCAGCAACTCGACGTGGCATGTACTCAACAAGTCGTTGGAAGTCCCCTGCAGAAATATAGAGCCATGCTGCCTCTATGGACGTCCATAATTGCGAAAGTGTTGCCGGTGCAGGAGTTTGTGTACGAACTGACTTCTCGATTATGTCCCATAAATGTCCAATGGGATTCATGTCGGGCAATCTTGGTGGCCAAATCATTCGCTGGAATCGTCCAGAATGTTCTTCAAACCAATCGTGAACAGTTATGGCCCGGTGACATGGCGCATTGTCATCCATAAAAATTCCACCGTTGTTTGGGTACATGAAGTCCATGAATGGCTGCAAGTGGTCTCCAAGTAGATGAACATAACCCTTTCCAGTCAATGATCGGTTCAGTTGGACCAGAGGACCTAGTCCATTCCATGTAAAAACAGCCCACACCATTATGGATCCATCACCAGCTTGCACAGTTCCTTGTTTTACAACTTGGGTCCATGGATTCGTGGGGTCTGCGCCACACTCGAACCCTACCATCAGCTATTACCAACTTAAATCGGGACTCATCTGACCAAGCCATGGTTTTCCAGTCGTCTAGGGTCCAACCGATATGGTTACGAGTCCAGGAGAGGCACTGCAGGCGATGTCGTGCTGTTAGTAAAGGCACTCGAGTCGGTCTTCTGCTGGCATTGTCCAGTACAACCAAAGTTCGCCGCACTGTCCTAACGGACACGTCCGTCGTACGTCCCACATTGATTCCTGCAGTTATTTCACGCAGTGTTGCTTGTCTGTTAACACTGACCCTTCTGCGCACGTGTCGTTGGTCTCGGTCATTAAGTGCAGGCGGTCGGCCACTGCGTTGTCCATGGTGGGAGGGTATGCCTGAAATTNAGTGGTCTCCAAGTAGCTGAACATAACCCTTTCCAGTCAATGATCGGTTCAGTTGGACCATAGGACCCAGTCCATTTCATGTAAAAACAGCCCACACCATTATGGAGCCACAACCAGCTTGCACAATTCCTTGTTGACAAATTGGGTCCATGGATTCGTGGGGTGTGCGCTACACTGGAACCCTACCATCGGCTCTTACCAACTAAAATCGGGACTCATCTGACCAAGCCACAGTTTTCCAGTTGTCTAGGGTCCAACCGATATGGTCACAAGCCCAGGAGAGGCGCTGCAGACGATGTCGTGCTGTTAGTAGAGGCACTCGAGTCGGTCTTCTGCTCGTATAGCCCAGTACAGTCAAAGTTCGCTGCACTGTCCTAACGGACACATCCGTCGTACGTCCCACATTGATTCGTGCGGTTATTTCACGCAGTGTTGCTTGTCTGCTAACACTGACCATTCTGTGCGCACGTCGTTGGTCTTGGTCATTAAGTGCAGGCAGTCGGCGACTGCATTGTCCATGGTGGGAATTTATGCCTGAAATCAGGTATTCTCGGCACACTCTTAACACTGTGGATCTCGGAATGTTGAATTCCCTAACCATTTTCGAAATGGAATGTCCCATGTGTCTAGCTCCAACTACCATTCCGCGTTCAAAGTCTGTTAATTCCCTTCGTGCAGCCATAATCACGTCAGAAACCTTTTCACATGAATCACTTGACTACAAATGAAAGGATGGCTGTTCATTAGAGAATGTGCGGTTATTTTGCGTGACATATTTTGCATTCAACTACACCTGGAAAACCAGATGTCTATGTCTGGAAGGAAAGCTGTTATTGCTCAAGTATGGATGCATATGCTTCTTGCCTGGTTTTGTCTATGTATCTCATAACTCATTTTCATTTTAATATTTTTTAAACATGCATTTTGTTAAAATTAATTTTAGTTGCGAAGAAAGGTGTTTTTATGAATTAAATGAAAGTGGTGGCAGTTAAAAATTGAGGTCTCTTATATATTTATTGATATTAAAAAATATTAATTTACTAATTGAAGCAAACTGCATTGACACCAGATTAGTGATTTCTTGACATAAAAAAGCAAAATTCTTTGTCGTGTCACCATTCTCCAAAATTTATACATTTCTGTCTCAAACTCTTTTTGAACTTGGAAATGTACTTCTCGTACATCTCTAGTTCATAGGCTTCTGCTTTTTTTTTAATATTATATCTGAAGTTTTACCTAAAAGAAAAATTGTATTGTAATTGCAGCCATGATCTGAACAAATACTGATTTTATATGCATTCCAAGAAATGAAAAGTATGAACATTGTTTATAGGCAGGACCATGAAATAATTTTATTTGCAGGAATGTTATAAGAGGTTTCTATTGTGTGTACTTGTATTTTTAGGTGATGAGACTGTGGAAAATGCTCCAGTTGGGAATACTGGAGGGAATGAGTCACCAGTGTGTAAAGTTATGGAAATAGATCCAGAGGAAGACAGTAATTCGCAGCCAGAGTTCACTGAGGTTAATTTCTTTGATGGTGAGTAATGTCTGTGCTTGTGTTGTAGTGGATTTGCCTAGACCTGTGTACTGCACTATTTAAATAGCATGAAGCATACTTATATCTCAGTTGGCTGCTAATAAATGAAAATAAGTAGAAAATAGATAAACAAAAAAAAAAATAATGTGGAGTTTTTGATTGCAAAAGCTGTGAACAATAAATTATGTTTTAATTTTGCATTTTTGTTGTGATGTTGATGGTATCTACAGGAGAACTTCACTGTTGCGACTTCTTTTTTTTATGACAGCAGCTAATATCTAAAAATAAATTTCACCTTCCCTAGGCTGTCATTGTTAGCCAATACCCATTGACTCTGCTCATCCCTCCCCCTCAGACGGCTGAGTGTTTCCACGCGGCATGATTGCTGATTACCGTTCTGTCGTATACGGTATGACCCAGAATAAAGTATACCGAAACTTGGCAACACTGCATCGCGAGACAAGCATGCATGCCGGTGATCTGTCAGACTGCAGTTCAACCTTGGTTCGTCACCGAAGTAGTCACAGTGCGCAGTGGACAACAATGTTTCCAAGTGTGTGATGAAAAACATTTGTTACGGAGCATTATTTCTGATCATACAGAAATGGTCGATTAGGAGGACCAAGTGTGAAGTGTGTGCTGGAATTTTTCCAAGAGGAATTCAATTAACCCCCTCTCACCAAACAAACAGTGCTACAGCTGGTGCAAAAATTTAGACGTACCGGATAATTTCTGTGTTAATGAAAAGGTTCGTTGGGTAGGAAACGCACATCCACAGACAATGAACGTGCAGGGGTTGTCCTCGATAAGATTATGCTCCCTGAAGAAATGCCAACATCATACGGCAAAGGAACTGAACCGGAAGTAATTGTTTGTACAGACACTTGTCCATGAGTTGGGAGCGTTTTCGTATCGAATGCAGGTAACCCATAAGTTAAGAGAGCTGGATAGGGTTCGAAGAGCGCAGTACTGTGCTGACACTCTTGCAAATGTTGTAATGTGGCAGCTTGTCAGTTATCTGTGTGTGTAGATGGTAGGCACTCTGTATATTACTTTGCTGCGTGCCTACCCCCACTCCTCGCCGCAAACAAAAGTATGGCGTGGGCCGGCCTCTCTTTCCCACGCTATTCCAAACTGCGTAGCCCTCCGAACTGCGTAGCCCGCCGAACTGCGCCATCAGTTAAAGATAATCGAACTTCTAGAACAAAACCTGTTGACGCAGTCGGAAAGTTTCTAATCTAATGATGACGCTCAACAAAAACTAAGATTTCTGAAACCGCAACCGGATGCCCGATAAACATAACTACCACAATAAGCGCACTCCCACGGCTTTAATTTAAAATACCGATAACAATTTTACGACGGCTGGCAAAGCGAAAGAAAATGAACCACGTATCCCGAAAATTAATAATACTGCGTCATTACAATGTATATGAAAATGCACATTTCGTGTTGAACATTTGGTTCTCCGATGAATGTCACGTTATGTCGGAAGATTACGTGAACAAGCAAATTACATGTTTCCTTGGTTTTGAACATCTTCTACACCTTGTAAAGATTACTGTGTGGTGGACAATATCGAGCCATGGTGTAATTGTGTCATACTTTGTCGAAGATGAGGAGGAAAGACGTGTTACAGTGAACCAGCACACACAGAGTCAGCTGATTGTGGAACCCTTTGTCTGTGATCTCGGGATGTTCAAGCATGTGCTAGTCTTACCACTGTGATCTTGTTTGCTTGTGGATATGCTACCTTCTTACTTTGCCTATTACAGTACAACCTTTTTAGTGTGAACTTGGTTAACTCGCTATTCTATGTAATTTGAAGTTAGTCCCTAACATAAGATTGGTATTTTTAATGTTTTTGGATTTTGGTTATTTCAAAATTCAACATAATGTGTAATTTAAAATAAATTTCCCCTAAGTGTCTGTAAAATTCAGATAAGTCATCAGTGCTGAAGTAATTATATTCTTTTAGTGTAACATAATAACTGGCATCACAAATACTACAGGCATCTGCATCAGGTGACAGTAGGCAGCGAGGTATTCTGCTGCACTCCAACCCCTTACAAACACGCATCTGCCAGCAGCGGAGAAAGGTAGTTGGCTGCATGGAACAGGCATTAGAGCTGTCTTGCATCTCCCCTTCCTTCCCAGTCCCCCCCCCCCNGAACTTGGACCATATAACTAACGCAGTGGAGTGTTTCCAAGGTGGCATCTGGGGAAAAGTCCTTCCCTTCCTGGTCAGCTGACAAAGAATATCCTTGTGACAGGAAGTTCAGCGGAGGAAGGCAGGAGAGGGAAATGCTTTGGCAATTGCCCAACAAAATGTAAGGAGGAAGAGGGAGAGAAAGTTGGTACGAGAATGACTCATTTACAGTCTNGAGGAAGAGGGAGAGAAAGTTGGTACGAGAATGACTCATTTACAGTCTGTTTGGAAGACAGCTTGTTGTGGAAATTTACTGAAGTGTTACCATATATTTGGAACCATAAAATGCAAGTCTACTATCTTTTTGTTTTTGTTCATACTCGTACATACTTTTCGTCAACAGTGTATTTTTACCGGTGTTAGAAATATGAACATTATCTGGCCAGATGACTAACGAGAGGGAGCACAACACGAGCAAAACTTACTGCATTGCTATCTTGAGAATAACTTGAATGATTGGGGTAGGAACTACAGCAGAACTCCCGATTGTACGAGTGTCCATGATTCCCGAGAATACCGTTGTAAAATAGCTATTGTCCAAAATAACCAATTTTTACCACCAAAAATTTAAAAATTATGATTAATAAAGTGTGCTTATTGTTTAAAGTTTGTATTTAATTATCATTGGCATAGAACAAACACATTTTTTAAACAAAATATTTATTTTATTTAATAGGCAGAAGTCTTCTGAATAAAATTATACCCAACAAATGTATATTTACTCACCCCTTGTCACCAAAAATGTTAAAAAAATATTGAGAGGCGTTAGGTTGTACAGAGCGGAATATGTTCATAATTAATTGTTTGTGGCATAAAAACAAAAAAAAAAAAATATATATGAATTTAATTAAAAATGTAGATGTCTTAAGAATGAAATTATACTCCAGAATATAACAGCCTCTCATTGCTGTAAAAAAGTTTTAAACGGTGTGCGACGTAACTCATAGCGAGTGCTGCATTTTCTGTATCTTCTCACGAGTAAACCACAAAACCAATCAAAATTATAGAAATATAATTTTAATATGTAGACATTTAAGAATAAAATTATGTTGCAGAAGTAAAAATATGTCTTGTTGACAAAAAAAACTTTAGGGCTACATACATACATTTTATCGAGCAGTAATCACCGACTACCGCTCGTTAAAAAGTAAAAGTGTCCCTTATAAACAAATTATACTGTGTTATGAAACACTTAAAAACACGGACGTTTACCAAATAAAACACCAATTGCTATTGTGCCAACATGTATGTGAACATCTGGCTTGGAGAGATAAGTTCTGGCTGTTTAATATCTTCGGTGATATGAGACACTTCCAGTAAGAACTCGTTTTTTTCCGTTACTTGGTGTCTAGGAGGGGGAAGGTTGTAGTTGCATGGCAACCATACGACGTGTTCCGCCTCTAAACAGGGGGAAGGGAGAGAGGGTAAGGAGTGAACTAGTGCATTTTTTTTTGGCCACTTTCCATTGCATTATCTCCGTCTCACTTTTGCTTGGGCACGCTTCCTTCTAGTTCGCTACCTCCCGTTTTTTAGCTGCTCCTGTGATCAATACTTTTCTCCACCCCTCATTGTTCTTGAGAATGCAGGTCCATGGCAATAGCCAACCAAGTTAAAGAGGGGAACTGAGTAGGCAGTACAGTATTGAAGGGGAAAAAAGGGATGCCACTGCATTTTCTTCTTCTTTCCTTTTGTGTATGCCAGGGAAGTAAAAGTGTAATAACATGACTTTATAACTTTGTCATGTAACAAACGTGGCGGAGTGTGTGTGAGGCAGAGTTAGAGAGAGTGGCTGAGCAGGGATGTTGTATGGGGGTTGTTCCACCGCAGGTAGTTGCCACCCTGTCCTCTTCTTATTGTGCAGGTGTGAGTTGTCATATCCCACTGACAGGAATGTGGGTCACAGCGGAAGGGGGGAGGGAAGTGCTTGACAGCTGTCAGTGGCATTATGACAGGGAGGAGTGTGGGGGAGATAAGGCTGGCATGGGAATGATTCTCTTGTGGAATACCTGCAAATCTGTAAAGCTGCAGCTTATGTGGGCGGCTAACAGTGTGCTGAGTTTAGGCATTACAAGTTTTATTTTAAAATTGCCCCCAATTTTTTCCCTGCTTACAAACTGTATTTATTAAAGTTTTCACGTTCAAAGACTAGTTTCCATTTTCTATTTACTTTTCTGTATGAAGTTTTTGAAATTATTACACCATAATATGACAGTGTCACTACTGAAGTCTCATAGAAGCAAGTTGTCGATGGAAAGACAGTACACCAGTTACGTGCACAGGCAGGGTAATGCGTGATATGTCCGCTACTACCGCCATTATTGCTCCCACACATCTTGGTCTTGGTCGCGTAAAATATTTACTGGTTTGAAGAACCCTTAACTACAGATGCACAGACAGTATTTTGTGTGCTCCATTTCATTTATGTTTTTCATAACACAAACAAGATGTGGCGTGTGCGTGCGCCAGCACTTACTCGTAACCGGCAACCACCCCAATACATCAGCATGCATAAACTACTCAAGTTCTGTCTGACCCATATGCCAACAGCGCCGTTCNCTTGACAGCTGTCAGTGGCATTATGACAGGGAGGAGTGTGGGGGAGATAAGGCTGGCATGGGAATGATTCTCTTGTGGAATACCTGCAAATCTGTAAAGCTGCAGCTTATGTGGGCGGCTAACAGTGTGCTGAGTTTAGGCANATTCTCTTGTGGAATACCTGCAAATCTGTAAAGCTGCAGCTTATGTGGGCGGCTAACAGTGTGCTGAGTTTAGGCAATACAAGTTTTATTTTAAAATTGCACCTAATTTTTTCCCTGCTTACAAACTGTATTTATTAAAGTTTTCACGTTCAAAGACTAGTTTCCATTTTCTATTTACTTTTCTGTATGAAGTTTTTGAAACTATGACACCATAATATGACAGTGTCACTACTGAAGTCTCATAGAAGCAAGTTGTCGATGGAAAGACTGTACACCAGTTACGTTTACAGGCGGGGTAATGTGTGATATGTCCGCTACTACCGCCATTATCGCTCTCACACATCTTGGTCTTGGTCTTTGATGCGTAAAATATATACTGGTTTGAAGAACCCTTAACCACGGATGCACAGACAGTATTTTGTGTGCTCCATTTCATTTATGTTTTTCATAACACAAACAAGATGTGGCGTGTGCGTGCGCCAGCACTTACTCGTAGCCGGCAACCACCCCAATACATCAGCATGCATAAACTACTCAAGTTCTGTCTGACCCATATGCCAACAGCGCCGTTNACCGGCAACCACCCCAATACATCAGCATGCATAAACTACTCAAGTTCTGTCTGACCCATATGCCAACAGCGCCGTTCAGGTAGCCTCATTTCCAGGAAAAATGCAAATGCTGCGTACAGGTAACTACCACAGATTCTAATTTTTGTGAACTTCTGCAATGTTAACATAATTTTCAATGAGGAAAAAAAGACATGCCCTAAGCAAAAACATGTCAAACAAACATTTTTTTCTATCTTTTGTTGTAATTTGTATAATTCAAAATAGTGTATTTCAAAGTCAAATATTTCGGCCCTGAACATTTCGAACTATCAAGGTTTTACTGTATTGCCTATCGCTGTTCCTATGTGTGCAGAATTTAGCAAGTTATGCACTGATAATGGCATGTGGCATGCGGGTTGGAGGACAGCATGTCTTCACTTTTATTCAGGTGTGTATGCATTGTGCACGCAACCTAACAAACCATGCGCGTACTTCCTTTTGAAACCCATGTTTTTAAAATGGTAATTAAATGAGAAAAGTGATGACAAGTTTACTGCATTTATACACATTTCTGCTGAAGGTTGTGACGTGCCGTGCGATAAAGACGATTTTCATGTTTAAATATTCCCTATGGTTGTATGTATTTGTGTCAAGCTGAGAGTGTACCTTTCGACCTTGACCATTTCTGTCATGTTATCTGTTGCCCNATGGTTGTATGTATTTGTGTCAAGCTGAGAGTGTACCTTTCGACCTTGACCATTTCTGTCATGTTATCTGTTGCCCTTGCCACACAGGCAGCAAGAGGAAGTGTTTCATCTGGAGGCGAAATGGCTCAAGTCACGATTATAATGCCCACCCATTTCCAAGATCCAGATTTAAAAATAAAATTGTTTATTTTTAGTACATACAGTGAAACTTCCCAATAACAGACACCATTGGTGANGATCCAGATTTAAAAATAAAATTGTTTATTTTTAGTACATACAGTGAAACTTCCCAATAACAGACACCATTGGTGAATCAAAAGAGTCAGTTTTTTGAGAAGTGTCCTTTATTAGGAAATATACGTCTTGTGAAATGAAAATGAAATGTTTTGAATAAGTAAAAAATTGGTCCAAAATTATGGTCTACGTTTTTCTGCTGGAACTACGAATACTTCTGAATGGCAGTGTTACACGTAGGCATGCACATATTGCAGGAACACAGGAAGTCGTCGTTCACCTGTCAACCCTTGTCGAAGTCAGTTTCTGTAACGTAGCGGTGCCCGCTGTGACTTCTTCCCTTCCCCTAACCAATCTCCGCAGAAGCCGTTTCCAGCTGCCTTATCTTAATGGAATTCATGGGATGCGTGTTTAGATATGCGAGACAAGTTAAACAGAACACCTATCTTCCTCTCATCTGACTATCTTTACTGCTATGAAATAAAACAAACAGGAAGTGGAAATTTTTCTCAAGGGAACTATTACAGTTCAACCACTGAACCACAGTACTTTTGCACACACAGTTTTGCATTTTGCTAGCTAGCAAGAACACTAATTTCACAAACTACACTAAAAATAATTATTGCAGAATGGTAACAAACCACAAGAACACAAACTGTGGCTACTTAAAAAACTGATCAAGGTTGGTTTCTTTTTTACTGTCAAAAAACCTTTTTAGCTCCATGTGAATTTCAAGGTCATTGACTAATTAACTATTTTCAAGCCGTCTCAGTCTACGGAATTAGCATTTTAGCTGCCTCGCTCCTTCCACGGCTTGCTTCACATTATGAAATGCCGGCTCCTCGATATTTTCTGGTTCGTCTGGATCAACAGGATCATCGCCGGCCACAGCTTATTCCTCTTCTCGCGTGGCAGCAACAAGGTCATGGACATCCGTGGATGGGTCCTCAGTTTGCAGGATCATCGATTATTNTCCTCTTCTCGCGTGGCAGCAACAAGGTCATGGACATCCGTGGATGGGTCCTCAGTTTGCAGGATCATCGATTATTACATAGTCCACTTAGACTGGTCAAAACGTGTTAACAGTTGAGCGAGTTCCGAATCGCAGTCGTTAACCCTTCCAGCGTTGAATGCGGTGAAACCTGTTGCCTGTGGNTCCTCTTCTCGCGTGGCAGCAACAAGGTCATGGACATCCGTGGATGGGTCCTCAGTTTGCAGGATCATCGATTATTGCATAGTCCACGTAGACTGGTGAAAACGNCGATTATTACATAGTCCACTTAGACTGGTCAAAACGTGTTAACAGTTGAGCGAGTTCCGAATCGCAGTCGTTAACCCTTCCAGCGTTGAATGCGGTGAAACCTGTTGCCTGTGGAATCCCAGCTTTCATGAGACATTTGCGGACTCTATGTGGCGTGATTGGCAGCATGGCCGAGTTTGCCCACAGTATTGCATCCAGCACGCTAATTGTTTTAGCCAAATCACCTGCCAATGTTGCATCATTCATCTTGCAAAGGAGGTGCCATACAACCTTCTTCTTGTAGTGCACCTTGAAGTTCTTTATTATGCCTTACCAGCAGTTGGCAAGTGGTGGTATGTTTGGTTTTAGAAAAATGATCTTCACGTGGGTCAGTTTGATATCTGGGTGGGAAACTGTGTTGTCCATAAACAAAATCACATTCCTCGTCTGTCTCCTCATTCTGCTGTCAAAACTGACTAGCCAGTCGGTCAGCATGTCTTTCGTCATCCAGGCTCGTTGATTTGCGCATCATATAATACTGAGTGATATTGTGTCAAAGCCCCCCTAAAACTCCGTGGGTGCTTCGATTTCCTAATAATTAAGGGTTTTTCAAACTCGCCCACCATGTTTACACACAACATAACAGTCAACCATTCTTTTAAAAGGTTTCCTCCTATACATTCTTTTTCCTTTCACACATAGTTTTGTCAGGTAGTGCACAAAAAAAAGTGCCCTGTCTCGTAAGAATTAAAAATATTTTGAGATGCTCTTCACAGAGTTCAAGTTTCCCTTTCCACTAGGCAACAACATTTTTGTCTACAGCACCTACTTCACCACAAACACTTTTGTACGAAATGTTGTCTCTTACAAAATTTGTCCAGCCAGCCCACAGAAGCTTTAAAGTCAGCGAGACCTACTTCTTTTGCTATTTGTTATGCCTTTCCCCTTATTAAAGGCCCAAATAAAGGAATGTTGTTTGTCCTAGCTCTACAAAACCGTTCATACATCGTTGTGTCCATTTTTTTTAGAAACTCATGTTTGCTGGAGCTGTTGCAATTTTCCATCCACAACTTAATGATTTCATCCTGGTTTTTTAGGATATTTGCTATTTGCGTTTTCCCCACATCAAACTTTGTGGCAAGATCACAGACACTTGATTTTTTCTTTTTCTTGCGCTCGAATCACGTCCGCTCTGTCTTGCGAAGTTAACTGTTTTTGTTTCTGAGACATGTTATCTCACCAAGTACACACAGACCATAAGCACTGGCTGTCGTTCCCACTAATCACTGGACATGACTGAAAGTGCCGGCCAGCCGGAAGGGGAATTGGAAGGAGAGGGGAGAGAAGAGGAGATTAGCAGCTTGGCATGGCATGCGCTCAAGGAGGGGTATACAGTACAGCATCATGGTTACCGGTAAGGGGTGTTCAACCTCCTCAGCCCATACAGAACTCTCTGTTTTAGTACTTGTTAATGCAGTATTCATATCATTTTCTTGTAGTTATTACTCATTATAAAGTTAATAAGAAGTGTCCGTGTCCGCTATTTATAATGTCTGTTTTTAGGAAGATTTCCCCCCCCCCGTAAGTGAGTACAGTTTTTTGGATGGTGATTTGAAAAATGTCTGTTAATAAGAATTGTTTTTTTTTAGAAATGTCCATTAGGGGAAGTTTAACTGTACACTACCTGTCACTAACGATGAAACTCCTAAAAGCGATTATACTGATGTAATGTTGCAGCAACGCGTTAGGGCCATCATATTTATAATATTCCACGTCAAGTATTGACGAATGGAAATTACAACTCAGTTAGCTCAGTTGAGTATAAGCATGAAACTCTTTAAACAGGCGCCAATCAAAAGAAAGTCAAGTTCTGGTTTATTTTGTTCTATAGTTTTATTTATTATTTAATTGAACCATTTCACGTACAATTGTCCTGTATGCAGAGTACGAACAGGTTTCACAAACAAATAGAAAAAGTAACAGCGCCGCAGAGGTTTATTGATTATTTACGTCATTAAAACTTGCATCGCAAGAAAAAGTTACGAAGGCAGGAGGGACATCAGTTCCCTCCTGGCACCCTATCGACCTCCCTCACTGGCGGAAAGAATTTATTAGATTATTAGAATTAAGTATATGCCAAAAAAGAATGAAGTTGAAAGATTCTGCGGTTGCGGGTGCTTGCCGGTGTGGGCGATATTTGTCACGCACGATGCGTCTTCCTTGGCTGCTTGTTGTTACATTTCTTGCGGGCGATAGACACACAGAGTATTTATTGCTNAAACTTGCATCGCAAGAAAAAGTTACGAAGGCAGGAGGGACATCAGTTCCCTCCTGGCACCCTATCGACCTCCCTCGCCGGCGGAAAGAATTTATTAGATTATTAGAATTAAGTATATGCCAAAAAAGAATGAAGTTGAAAGATTCAGCGGTTGCGGGTGCTTGCCGGTGTGGGCGATATTTGTGACGCACGATGCGTCTTCCTTGGCTGCTTGTTGTTACATTTCTTGCGGGCGATAGACACACAGAGTATTTATTGCTNCACGCACGATGCGTCTTCCTTGGCTGCTTGTTGTTACATTTCTTGCGGGCGATAGACACACAGAGTATTTATTGCTGCGGGCCTATCCACCCCCTCTCCTCACAGTATCAAAATGTAACCAAATAAGGGCATGGCAGCTGGCATCCGCCAGCAGTGCTAGCCATCCAAACTGCATCGCCGGTAAAAAATAATCAAACCTTCTAGAATAAAAACTGTCGACCTGCAGTTCAGAAACCTTCTATCTTCTAATGCTGACTTGTAACAAAACTAAGATTTCGAAAGAGCAAACGTATGTCCGATAAACAAACTGCCATGATAAACGAATTACCATGGCTTTAATTTTGAATCCCAATAAAATATTACGAAGCTTCGCAAAACAAAAGAAATTTAATCAAGTATCCTGATAATTAATATATTGCGTCATTACAACGTTGTGTAAAGTGTCTGTGTCTATTCACTTCCATTTGCCTTTGTCATCATGCCAGTTCCGGGGCACATGTGAGTTTATGTTATCAGTTTGTGTCCAGGGATTCGTACGCTTTCATCACTGTCTAAATGCTTCTATCATCTTCTAAACAGAATGTTTATGCCATAAATGTAAATTTTAATTGAAGTTTTATTTTGAATAGGGCTTAAATTTAATCATAAATGTCTTTAAATAGTATTTTATTTATTGATAACGAATTTTGTTTTATTAACAGGCAAAAGAATTATGCAACAGAAAACTAATACAATTAAATGTACTCCATATTTATGCCTCAATTTTATACATGAGCGCTTGACAATCTTTTNCAACAGAAAACTAATACAATTAAATGTACTCCATATTTATGCCTCAATTTTATACATGAGCGCTTGACAATCTTTTGCCAGAATAGCTTGTGAGTCGTGTGTTGTGCATCGTCAGGTTTTATCACAGCCAAGTATTACAAACATTAACCAAGTGTCAAACCATGTAGCCAAGTTATTGTTTTCATTCCAGTGCAACTTTAGTGGTTTAGCAGCGTAAAATTATTGATTTGCGAGACATTAAAGGTGATTGTTAAGTGTGAATACATATTTATAACCTAAAAGTACAGTGACTCGACTTGTTCGTTCAGTAGCTCAATGTCTGCTGGAAAAAAAACTCCACTGGAATTATGATTCAATCTTTGTTGACTCGACTCGATTTTTCGAGTGTCAACCTATCACTGACTTTTTTTTTGATAGCCTTAGAAATCGGGAAAACCAACGTGTAAAGTCGTGATTAATTTTTTTTTCATATAAGATATAAATTTTTTTAGTGTGGTTGGGAATTATATTAAATTTTTGTAATAATGAAATTAATGCCTAACAAAGGAAATGGTATGATATTCTTTAATTCACATCACTTAGGAGAGACATTAACCAACTTATTTATTTGTTCTATATGTGAGATATTTGTTTCCAACGGAGATATTTATGCCAGTTGTCATGTTACAGTAGAACCTTCAATAAAAATAAACTCCTGAAATTAATTATTATTTATTTATTGTTAAACCATTTCAGGTTATTAGTTTTGGTTTTTTTGGAATGTAGGATGTGAAAATACAAAGCAAAGCACTCGTCTTATCGTTAAAAAAAAATTCATTTTTTAAAAATTATGTGTGAATTAGGATTGGGAATGTATAGATTATTAGATAAGTAGTTACACTGCAAATAANTTGCCAGAATGTATAGATTATTAGATAAGTAGTTACACTGCAAATAAAACACAAGATTCACAAACACACTTCCGGCCTCTTTGAGTCTGCTCCGAGTTATGTACAGTGATGTGCTGAATCATGCTTGTGCTTCGGAGGGGTGCGGAGATTCTAGCTCTTGGTGGATCGTGTTGGATTATGCTCTGTGTGTTTAGTGTCAATGGCATGCTGAGTTGTGCTATTGTGTGCCACTGGAGTGCTGGATTGTGCAAAACACAGTGTTTGTTTCCGGATGGGGATAGGAGAGGGGCAACCAGATAGTGCTTGCACGTCTGGTGCCAGCAGCATACTGGATCGTGCATAACCTGGAGCAGATGCTGTAGTGGCCTGTGTGATGGGAAGAGCCCCGACTAGACAGGAGGAGGAGTTTATTAGGGGATTGGAGATTTTTCCATATAGTCCTGATGGAGGGGTGTTTCAGTGCTCCTGGTTTTCACCTGCCCAAGTACCTGTGCACCCATGGATCTAACTGCCAATATCATCAAAAGACAGGAAAGAGTGCTAAAATTAGTCTTCCTAGTCAAGGGATCTACGATGNTGGTTTTCACCTGCCCAAGTACCTGTGCACCCATGGATCTAACTGCCAATATCATCAAAAGACAGGAAAGAGTGCTAAAATTAGTCTTCCTAGTCAAGGGATCTACGATGACCTGAGATTTCGGGGTGGGGACCCAACAGAAATGAGTTGATTGGCGAAGTCCTGGACCTTTTATTCTCTCACCCCCCCCCNTTCCTGAGACACATTTGACAGACACCAAACTGTTGTGGAGGGGACCAGTCAACCAGATTATTGACAGAGAGGAGGGATGCCCCTGGACGGGACTCCCATTGAACACTGTCAATTCCTAGAGCCATGAGCAAGTTAACTTATCTCCACCTGCCNCAAGAAGTGTAATGGTGACTGGCCTGCACTCAAAGAGTGTTAGTAAAGCAATGAACCCCGACCAGGTTCCCAATGAAGAGAGAATGCGGGCAGCTAGCCCGCCAGGCATTGTTGTTGAATTACCTGACGACGGCGGTATATGGCATGGATTTTCCTGAGACACATTTGACAGACACCAAACTGTTGTGGAGGGGACCAGTCAACCAGATTATTGACAGAGAGGAGGGGTGCCCCTGGACGGGACTCCCATTGAACACTGTCAATTCCTAGAGCCATGAGCAAGTTAACTTATCTCCACCTGCCAAGATGCAAGGTAAGATCAATATGGGCGAAGATGCTGCAATCCAGCTAACCAAGGGAGATATATTGAGAGAACCCTTCCATAACAAAGTTATACCATATAATGGGAAGGGGACAAGGGAAGTTTTACATCATGTATACAAAAATACGCATTTCACTCGCTTTTTAGAGTGAAATATTTAAAGTTGACTTTACTATGAAACAGAAAAAAATTGGTGTGCACAAACTTTGCAATTATCTGAAAATTTTAATTTTTAATCCTTTTTTTTTTTTATGGTTCTTAAATATGCAAGGCTTGTGTGTGTGTGTGTGTGCAGGTATTGTTTTTGAGATCCTGGGCTACGAGGAGGAGCCAGATTCAGAGGAAATGATAATGGAAACAGTGCTGGCTACGGGAGGCCGGCTGACCCAGGACAGGGTGGCGGACTATGCCATCACGCCATGTGTGGTGGACCACAACTTCTCTTGGAATGCCCAACATGCAGTCAATTACCTATGGCTGGTGAGTCCTTGTTAAATTCCTGATTTGCTCGTTGTTCTTTCTGTCATTGGTGTTACAAACTGTTTTACTGTAGATACTAAAATATAGAATGATCTCAAAAACAAGACAACCTGGTATTTTTGTTTTAGTTCACAGGAAAAATTTATTTGCTCACAAATTATTTAGACAAGTTATTCAGCAGGATTTTTTTATAGTGGCACTTAAATAATTGTTTAACTTTGCCAAATTCTTTGCAGTTAATAATGTACAATGTACTACACCTCAAATGCATTAAAACCAAAATAAGTGATACTTTGTCCATCCGTATATATTTAATATTATAAAGCAGTTTTTTAATGTTTTAAAATTTTGTAAAATGATGTCTACTGTAACAAAGCATATTTTGAGTTGGAAAACATTCATATTTTGTGTCAGAAAACACTCATTTTTACGAAGTCAATGCAAAATGTGCAGGTCTTCAAGAATCTTTCATGAAATGAAGCCAAAAAAGTTACAAAATCAGAGTCTAAAAAACTATGCATAATAAGTCATCTAAAAAACAATATTCAAAAGCTAAAAGGAATCCAAGTCGTAATAACATAAGGCAGGTGAGAAGGCAAGTGAGTGAGAGTACGGTGACAGGAAAAACACGTGATGGTAGTCGCATCGCAGTAGTCGCATTGTAGTCGCATCGCTTCCTTAAATTGGAGGGTAGCTGGAGTCAGGAGGTATTGGCTATCTATTTTTAGATTTGTGCTACATTCAGTACAGTGCTCACCACAGAAACACAGCATGTAGTAACAAAAAAAAAAAATGCAACACATTTATTTTTCAGCAGATTCCCCTGATATTCTCAACTTTTTTCGCACAGATTTTTTATAGTTCCTCAAAAATGGGTTGTTGCGGAAGGATGGACACTATAAATGTAGTTGTTGTAGAGACGTTCTACTGTAAATTTTTCAGAAATTACTTTTGAACAAGGAAGCCTGATGGTTTCATTGCACTTAATAGAAAAGTTGGGATGTGAAATTTTCACAATGATAAGTGCCATAAAGTAACATTTGCCACTTTATAAAACTTTTTGTTTCATGATATTCTGCAAATCCCAAAAACCATTACATAGTTATTTAGTACTAGCACTTAGCTGGTTTCTTAAATGCAGTAACTTTGACGATGTTATTGGAACATGTGACTGTGAAGGGTTTTAAATGCAGTATCTGAAGTACTGTGCATGGGGGAAAAAAATTGTACATAAGTTCTTATAGTGATACAGCCCTTCGGACTATTAGAGAAGAATGCTTAGTAATTACTAGGGACGTAATTATTCCAGTTTTCCTCGATTCTCGATCTTGATGCCGATACCAATCTCGATTCTCGATCTTGATGCCGATACCAATCTCGATTCTCGATTCCAAAAATCGCAATTCTCTTAGTTACAGACAGTTACTGTACAGAACTAAATACTGTATAGGAGGGTGTGAAATTTAATTATTTAAACTAGGCCTACATTATTAGTAGGCCTATTACTAACATTAATAATATAACACAAACAGTGGGAGCATATTCATATGAAATTCCAAAAAGTTCAAAAGAGGCATATGAGATAATAGTATTGAAAACCTACATATATATATATCTACACACACATATATTTCGTCCACATAATTCATTCAAAAATATTTCCAAACTTCACTTGCCATGATAAATGTTCACCAACACATTAAATTATTAAAAAGTTCGCAAGAATAGCATAGTGAAAAGACATTATGTTTTACAACAAAAGGAATCTTTTCGTCACACGCAACTGATAGACATAATAACTGTAGTTAAATATAACTATAACAGTCTGGTTTTTATCATAAACAAAACATAGCTGGGTGGGATTGGAGATTTTAGGCGGGGCTGAAAAATTTTTCCACGAGAAAAGGACGAGATTGGGAATGCATTATTAGTAAATAAAGAAAATCTCCATTATTGCCTCTACATATAAAGGCATTTCGCAGAAACATAATTTGGCATTTTATTTTTAAGACAGTTAACTTATTCTGCTCATTTTTTAAAACGATTGCATGGAAATGTTTTTCTTGTTATAATCAAACGTGTTTTGTTTTTGAAATGGCATTGCTTTGCTTAAGTACTATGATCGCTGCTGCGGAATAAAACCAACGAAGCTAGTAGTCTAGTAAACGACCATGGCAGACGCCAGACGGCCGTTCCAAAGTCGTAAGATGTTGAGAAACTTGGTTTCCTTTTGCGATAACGCTATTTTTAAAATTTATTTCTCGGAAATATTGCAACGGTACAAATATAATTTCTTCTCGTTCCTTACCAAGTCATAACGCAAACAGTGAAATATGTGCACGTGATTTACGATGTTGTGAACGAAGAAACGTAATATCAAAGCCACAAGAAGGTACAAAAAATGTGAAAGTGAACATTCCAAGAGTGGAATAAAAAGTTAGTTTCTGTCACATGCAAATTAATAAATAGCTATCTATGATCTTTATGTAAGTCCTTTGTCGTGGGGGTAACGTTGAAATCATCGGCTATGTGGTAGGTTTTTTAAACATTCTTTTTTATTTGAGTGAGAAAAATATAGGTCACGCAAAAAGTGAGGCCGTGTTGTAATTGGCACTTTAAATTTACTAAAAGGTCACATGACCGGAATTAGTCGACAAAATGATTACATACTAGGTATTTTAGTATTTAGTTTTTAGTAGTTGTGTGCGGGAATGGAATTTTGCCATCGGGAAAAATTCGGGCGTGAAATTTAAATTTCCCACTGGAATTCGGGAAAAATTGGGAGAGATATTTTAGGTTAGGTAAAGAAGTTTATGGGTTGCTAGACCTAGTGAATAACATTCTGTCATGACTTATTTCATTAAAACAAAAACTATAAATAGAATAATGACTGTATGTGCTAAAAATTAGATTCAAGCTAGAAAAGTTGTATGGTTTTATATTTTTATACACTTAGTTGTTGCACTACGAATTAATCCTCTGAGTTTGGAGCATTTCCTTTATATACTTGCTTCAATTTTAATAGGAAAATCCCTTGTAATATTTTTTAAATAAGAAAAAAATATTGAACTTACGACATGATAAAACAAAAATGTAACTTTAAATTTGTTTAAAAACACTGCGTTGATGTTTTCAGTTTGCTGCTATTTTCTTTATAATTTCATGATATCTACTAAGGAACTGTAATATTTTTTGTTCTATTTTTGTTAGTAAAATGTGTGTACATTGACACAAATTTACTCAAATTAACTTTCAGTGGAAATTTTAACGTCCGTGAACACACATGCTTCGAATCACGTAGTGCAACTGCAATCACAGCCAAGTCGCATCGGGCAGGTTATGAATGCAACATACCGAATCTGTATGCTAACAAAGCTAATTCCTGTATCGATAACAAAATTAAAAGTAGCTAAGTAAATTAATTATAATTTTTCTTGTAGCAAATTTGCTACGTTTGGAGTTTGTCAACGTCTCAGCAATGAGTGAGCACAATACACAATTAAAAACAAACACATGCTGAACGAAAAACAAAGACAATTTGCTGGCGTGTTACAAATCGTTTTAACCAAACCCATATTAAAAAACACCATGTTAGATCTCAGTAAAATAGTTGAACATTTGGAGTCGAATTAAACTTTCATCGTGCACTAGCTTATTTTTACATGAATGTTTCGGTTATGTATATCGAAACTTGGTCTCACCTCAACTAGCAAGTGATACTTGCAACTTAATGATGTTGCTCTCGTATAAAACAAATTCAGTGCGCACAGTTTACCGTAATTTCATAATAGTGCAAGTTTGCAACCAGTTTTAGTTAATTTGTGCAATAAATACGTAGTGTTAATGTTACATAATATATGACGTACAAAAATGGTTTTAGCTTATGTAATGATCTTTGAAATCTGTAAATAAGTGGAAGAATCAAAATTTTCTCGACAAGATTTGATTTATCAAATCATATTCGCTCACGTAAAGAGTCGATACATAGCTTCTTGCACGAAACTCGACTTGTATTTTAGTTGGAACAACCTACAGATGTGAACATAAATTTTTCCCAAAAATATCCGAAAAAAATTATTTCCCACCCAACAAGAAAATCGTTATGAATTCCCAAAACTTTACCCGAAGTTGGGGATCCCGCACACCCCTAGTTTTTAGTATGTAACGAAACTTGCTAAAATACAAAACTATCATATCGCAACCAAATCGCGACTGAACTGAAGATGCTAAATANTACTAAATACCTTTATTCTAAATGGTGAATTTGAACACTGCCAGTAGAGTTTTATTTTCAGATTATTTCTGCATCTCATATTTTCACACACAAAATAGTTTTCCAAGAGTGATTCAATTACTGGCATAAATCAAGTAATTTTAAACCATTTTTGAGAGGTGATAGGTTACGTATTTGTAGTAGTTGTTTTTTATTGCTTCGGTTGTTGGACTTCCGATTCTCGATTATACGATTCTTCAAGAATCGCGGGTATCTAGGAATTGTGGAATGGAGTTGGACATCCCTAGCAATTACTGTACATTTAAGAAAATGGAGTCTTATACAAAATTAGTATAGCTATGTCTGTCCCCCTCCCTCTCAAATGTTTCAGTTTATCACTAACATATATATCTCCCTTCTCACACTATTGACTTAACTGTTCCTTNAATTACTGTACATTTAAGGAAATGGAGTCTTATACAAAATTAGTATAACTATGTCTGTCGCCCTCCCTCTCAAATGTTTCAGTTTATCACTAACATATATATCTCCCTTCTCACACCATTGACTTAACTGTTCCTTNATTACTGTACATTTAAGAAAATGGAGTCTTATACAAAATTAGTATAGCTATGTCTGTCCCCCTCCCTCTCAAATGTTTCAGTTTATCACTAACATATATATCTCCCTTCTCACACTATTGACTTAACTGTTCCTTCCTCACCCTTCCAAGCAACCTGACCAACATGACATTGGCTTCCTAAATGAGGAAGTGTTGAAAAAAAAAAGTTGAATTGTCTTGTTTACTTTTTCCTGTGAAGTTATGTTATACTCACTGTTGTGAAATTGGATTTTTACTGTAATATGACTTCAACTGTTACATTGGGATCAACATNAAGTTGAATTGTCTTGTTTACTTTTTCCTGTGGAGTTATGTTATACTCACTGTTGTGAAATTGGATTTTTACTGTAATATGACTTCAACTGTTACATTGGGATCAACATCTTTGGGCAATCTCACACGAAATGTCCATTTGCATGCATCTATTATTTTTTTATCCCTGAAAAAGCAATATCTAAAGGTTACACTTTAGTTATATATTTTGAGTGGTAGTCTCCACAACTATGAAAACTCAAAAATTTACAGAGAAGTAACCATTCCTCCAGCAAGTCCATTATTCAAGTACTAACCAAAAAATAAATTGATATATTCAAACACAAAAGGAGAAGGCTGTGGCCACTTAATATATTCACGACTACTGACTGCATTAACAAATATGAAAGTTCTAAATTGATTGAGTGACGTTTGAAGAGATGCGTGTGTTTGCAGGAAGAGTGTAGGGAGCAGCAGCAAGTGCTACCGGAGCCTCTCGACTACTTCTACCGCACTGCCAAGGTGAACATGGACACTCAGCCGCTGGAGGGCTGCGTGCTGACTCCCAGCTCCTACGTCGGCCGGGAGAGGACCTTCCTCATTCACCTTATGCAGGCGCTTGGGGCACGGTGAGACTGTCAGCTTATGACTCTTTAGCTCAGTTCTTTTGTGGTCTTACAGTATTGCGTGTCAACCTTGTTTCTGAAGGTCTAACTACATGTGGTTATTATGAGAACATAACACTGGGAGAAAAAAAATTTCTTAGTAAAGGTTACATTGTGTTATCAAATGGATTATGTGGAGTAACCAGTGAAGTGTTGTAATTGAGAACACTGAATTATGGTGCTGCAGAATCTGTTACTTCTGTTGTTTTGTTGCTTGTTTTATTGCCTTGAGAACACATGTTAGCACATACACAAATATATTGTCTTTACGCCATGTTGCAGTTTATACACCAAATTTTTTTTTAGAAAAAAAGTCAAATGTTCTGCAGGAACTGAGTACATATTCTGTAAAGGAGTAAGGAAACACCATAATGCTAGCAAGTGCTGATTTTGGGTGAGTAGCATGTGTCAAATAAGGAAAGACTACCCGTCGTTACGAGTTGCTGAAACTCAGGGCATAAGGTACTTAAACTCAAGTGATAGCATTCACTGCAGAGGACTGTTGCTTGATGACGACTGACTTATATTCAGAAGAGAAGTCATAGGTGTGGGTAGCGGTCTGGAAACACACTGCGCATGTGACAAGCTACAGTTGCCTGATATATATATACCTGTAAGGCAGGGCTGCCGTTTTTACGGATTTTATCAGTTTTTACTGATATCAGTCTTGTGAGTTTTTATATTGTCAAATGGATTAACGGATTTAAAGGCAATATCATTGATTTTCTTTCATGTTTTTGCATAGATTCGTTCCAACTTTGAGCTATTAATAGGAACATAAAGAAAAAGTACTTTGGGGAGCATTAAAAATTCCAATTCATTACATGAACATTACAATTTGGCAAATAAAACAAAAATCGACAAGACTTTATTTTCTTATGCCATAATATTGTAAATCATTGCATAATCAACAATGTTTTGTTTTGTTCTGTCAACAGAAGTAAAATATCCCGTGACTAGGTAACGAGAAAAAAGCAGTAATTAAGAAACTGTAAGGTATTGATCTGCACTTGCGTTATCGGGCATTTCAAGTATCAATTCTAGTCAACGAGAGTTTCAATGTACTGTATGTTGTATCTAACCTAAAAATAATATGCTCGTAAAAATTGCAAGAATGCAGCTATTTGAGTCAGAATGTTCTGCCATTCAAGTGATATCTAATTCTGTCCGTTTCAACATATGGTTCTGCTAGAAACTATTCGTAGCACCATAAAAATTTCTTATTTATTTTCCAGAATGTGCGTTCATTCTCCCAAGTTGTGTTTCGTTGTCATGACATTTTAAAATTTTGAAAGTTGAAGAAAGTTTACAGGAAACAAGAAGAAATCTACACTTCGCTACTTTTCGATGCATAAAATATTCAATAAATATGCTTAATATCATAAAATTGCAGTGTATTATGCTCATAACCTGCCCATGTGAAAAGGTTATCATTGCATTGTATGATTTTGAAGCCAACGTGTTTGTGATTTGTGGAAAGTAGATGCTAATAATTTTACGGAAGTTGTGATGAACCAAAAAAATTACCACCAAAGGCACATTGTAAGTATTATGTGAGTGTACACTAAACAGTAGTGAAGTGCAAACATTAGGAACTTAAGTGACTTCACAAGCAGTTATTGTAGTGACTTGTACACTGGAGAGCCAAAAAAACTGGTATAGGCGTGTGTATGCAAATAACAGAGGTATGGAACCAATCAGAGTAACGCGATGCGGTCGGCAGCTAGATCAGTTACTGCTGCTACAATGACAGGTTATCAAGATTTAAGTGAGTTTGAACGTGGTGTTATAGTCAGCGCACGAGAGATGTGACATAGCATCTTCGACGTAGCAATAAAATTTGAATTTTCGCGTACAACCATTTCACGAGTGTATCGTGAATATCGGGAATCCGGTAAAACATAAAATCTTCGACATCGCTGCGGCCGGAAAAAGATCGTGAAGGAACGGGACAAACAACGACTGACGAGACTCATTAAACGTGACAGACGTGCAACCCTTTCTCAAATTGGCGCAGATTTCAATGCTTCCTGCATACCTTCAGACATTAGTTGAGTCCATGCAACGTCGTCTTGCGGCACTTCTGCTTGCTCGCGGGGGCCCTACACGATATTATGTAGGTGCACCAGTTGTTTTGGCTCTTCAGTGTATTTAACATTGTAATATTGCACAATTTTAAAAACAGGTACGTGACGGGGCTCAGTCGACGGCGGCATCACTGGGTCTGTAGGCCGGTGATCAGCAACCCGAATTCTGAAGGTCGCGGTTTCGGTTCACAGCTGACTGGCGGGAGGGGAAGCAGGCACTTACCCATTCAGAGGGCGACCGGCAACCTCCTCCCCTACCTCCGCGGTGGCTGGAGTAGGAGGTGGAGTTTGCGCTAGTATGGGCAATGCTCGCTGCTCCCTGCTTGCTGATGATTGAGTGGTTCAGTGTGCTTTTTTCTTCCCCTTGTTGCCGCTGGTTCCGACAAAGGCGTGCACTGCAGCTCTGAAGATGGTAGCAAGGAGGGAGTGCGTGGGGAGTAGCTGGGCTGGCGCCTCTCTGTCTGCCGGGTTGCTAACAATCATAGGCCCGTGTTCTGGTTGTACTTGCGGTGGCAACGACGCGCTGTGCATGGTTTCTCTTTCTATCTCTGTGTCTGCAATTTTCTTTACATGGGAAATGTGCACTTTGTTTACGTTCTCATTTCCATCTTTGTATCTAGAAAGTGTTACCACGCCATTTGCAAACCAGGTAGGTGCCTCCCCATTTAGGAAGAAACTCTGCGTAGAAGTGTGCTGCTTAACAGCTGAGCAGTCGGGCTTTAACCCATACACTTTTCCCTCCCATTTTCTGACTTCCAGGCTAACATAAGGGTGTGGGATACTTTTGTTTGATATATCAAGCCTGGTTCAGGTGGGCTGCTTCTGCGCGCTTCATGCTTTCGTGTTGTATTTTTTCGGCCTACGGGACCTCACAAATTTCAGCTTCCCAATCCTACTCCTTGGGTCGCTGTAGGGGACGGCTGAACAAAAGCTCACTAGGGGAGGCTCCTAGGGCTTCGTTCCTCTGTCTGCGAAGTGTGAAGAGTATCTCTGGTAGGTATGAGTCCCATTTCCGGTTGTCCCCTTGCATTCATATTCGGGGGCCATTCTTAATTTCTTGGCTCCTCCTTTCGCCAGATTCCTTTGCAGGTGGTAGCTGGGTGTGGTCTAGGGTTGTACTTCCCAGTGTGGAAAGTCATTTTCCTGTACTGTTCTTATAAATTGCAGTCCCATTGCCTCTGCATCACGTCAATGAGTGTTTTTGTGTCCTACTTAACGAGGGCATATGCTTCGACCCATTTTGAAAATCAATAGGTAATTATAGGTAGTTTGCTATAAAGTGAACACTCATGAAATTAACCTATGAAAAAAATCACTGTGTGTAACTGCATATATTTTAACATAACCAATGACAGCGATACTCACAGTTAAGTTGGCTTCGAACTACTTGAACAAGTTCTCTGATTTAATGTCTTACTAGTCGTAAAGTTAAAAGTTGTTGTCACCTGCAATTCAGTTTCTTTTTGCTGTATGCAAATAAGAATAAAATGTGGCTTCATTCTAACACATATGTGTCTACCTCTAATTCTTTCACATCATCACCTGGGTGACTTTTAATTGTTAGCAATTTATCACTTAATCAAATCCGTTTGGATCTCATTTTGTAAAGAATTTTAAGAGGAATCCAATGAGTAGTTGATCATTGAAATTGGGCAATGTTCAAGTTATCTGGNATAACCACCACGTTTGCATGTCAACAAAACAGCGGTTTACGACCAACGTGATTTAAAATGTATGTAGAAATTAAGTTTTGGTTAACGTAATAGCTAACATATTTTTATACGTGCTCTGAGTGAAGTGACATTGTTTGTTATTGCTTTCTGCTGTTTTTATTGTCCCAGATATTCTTGGAATTTTTTCAGGTAATATGTCGACGTGGAAAAAGTGCTGCTTCATGCAATTGAAGTCTGTATAAATTTTATACCTTGAATAAACTTGAAGAAACTTTGGATAAGTGTGTTTTGTTATATTTGCGAAATGTGTTGCAATTATTGAGGCTTAAGTAAATGTTTTTAGGCTATACCCAACTTACGCTCATAGAGTTAATACCTCAGCTAGATGTCACTTGTTTTGAAACAATAACGGCATGAAAATGTTGTATACTGCACATGAAACATTCCTTGAGTGTTAGGAATACGTTAAAACAGTATTATAACGTCTGCCCGAATGGTTTAATTTGTTTGAGCCAATATATTATTAAACAGTATGTACAGTAGAGACGAGTACTGGGTTTAATGAGGTAGCGATTTTGCAAGGCCATTCTCAAGAAGAGCCAAAAAATCGTAACAATATTTGAAAAAATACAAAAATCCCAAGAAACATGCAATAAATCACAATAAAAAGTGATTTAAAATACGTTCCCAAGTCCACAGAATAAAATACATGGGTTGTAGTGTTGCTACTCTTAATTTGCATGCAACAAGATGGAAGAAAGAAGAAGAAGGGGAAAAAAAACCCCGCGAAAATTGGTTAAAAATTACGACAGTTGTGATTTGAAATGACCGCGCTGCATGGCGCCTGAAGGAATGGCTTCCAGGCAACATGTGGAGGAACAAAGGTAGTAACTGTTCTACAGCCCCTCTCCCTTCTCGTGGCCGCTCCAATATGAAGTCTCTGCACGTAGCCTAGTTATCTTGCCTAGCCATCGCCCACATAGTAACAAGTCCGGCCAATAACATGGTGAAGGTGTGGTGAGTGATGTTTCCTCTGGAGGAGAAATGGAAGGGGAAGATGTGCTCGGGGATGTGAGGGGTAGAAAGGGACGTGAGCGAGCACATTGTTTGCCTGTCGCAGTGCGCCTAAGTGTCGGGCATAAAAGAAAAAAGAAGGCGACCAATGAGCGACACCTACTCTACAGCTTATGCCTGGTTGAACGAAGGTCTTGGTTCAAACACAATCTTTAGTTGGATCCGAGTTCCAACGTACGAGTGTTGCACCAACGCAAATGGCCAAGTTCCAATCGTAGATCTCCTGATCTCGGTTCAGAACTAGGATTGAGATGAAACACTGTTTGTGATTGGCGCTCATTTCGTGACGTCATGATGCAACTATTTATTTTGAAGTTTGGAGACAATTAATAGGTTTTTGTGGGTATTATTTCTTAAGACTAGAATTTTGTACTATGGTATAGGTAATTTAGTTGAATGCACTGCAAAATTTCAGTTTCAGTTGTTTTGTTTAATTGAAAACTCTTTGCACACACTTTTTTCGTTATTTTTAATACCAATATTATTGAAGAAGGTACTGTATATGGAACTAGATGGTGTGGTGTTTTATCTATTTTAAGTAAAATAATTGTTGGACTAATTTTACTGAATAATATTCAAGTGTATCATATTTTTTTGAATTCCGCTTGCGTGTGTGCGTGTCTTATATATATATATATTTGTGTGTGTGTAAGTGCACACATTCAAAAGTGTGCAAATATTAGGACAGTGGAGTAGATGGCTGGTGTTGGCAGGGTACAGCACGTGTTCTCAAGGATCGCAGTCCCAGAGAAAGACCTGCTACCTGCCACACACCTCATCACGCAGGACACCAGCTCACCTAAGTACCGGGCGGCTGTCAAGTGGCGGCTGCTGGTGGTCAGCCATGAGTGGCTGCTGGCCTGCGTTGCAGAGAACCGTCGTGTGGAGGAGGGTCCCTTCTTCATCTCATGTGAGTTTCATTTTATCCTCCTCGTTATTCCCACCTCAGAAATTTATTTAAAACTAGGGTATTATTTACAAGGAGGCTGATGTGTTGTCAAAAAATGAGAATGAAGCACCTTTTTCGGAGATGCTTGCTTACATTCACAAATGTCTTCCTTACATATAATAAACAAACATCTACATTTAAAAAATGCTTTTATTGGTTGTAGTATGCTTCCATATTACCTAATTGTGTCCTAAAACATGATAGTTACTTTCCATTATACATACAGGATGTCTCGCATCAAGGAAAACAGAGAAAACCTTGGGAAAGTTAGGGAATTTTGCATTTCTGGAAAAGTCTGGGAAATATCAGCGAAATTTATGTGAGGTCATGGAAATTACATAAGTGGTTAAAAATAATTTTCGATTCTAGCTTTTCTAGCACTTCTACTACATGTCAGATTATGAATTATACTATACATTGCTTTCATTTATTCCCTCTATGTAGGAAAATTTTACATCTTAGAGGCCAATTTTGTTACTTTATGGTAAATCGTAACTATGTTATACATATTTTCTTGGTTGAAATGCTTTTCTTTCTGGTATAGCAATCATTGTCATAGTGGAAAATGCAATTTTAGGTGCCAGTTTAAGGTTTTGCGAATAACATATAGGCTTTAATAATAATTTGAACACAGAGTAGTTCTCAGTAAATTAATGCATTGTATAAAGTACACATTGTCATTGTACCATGACTTTGTTTCTCGCTGTAAGATAGCTAGTATTCCACCTCTCTCACCTTGTTTTTTCACATGCCATCTTTATACATTTTTATAGCATTTTATAAATATTTTTATTGCACAGAAAAGCATCCGTAAAGAAAGGTTATATTGGTGTTGGGCATTCAATGTCAAATCGACCAATGTTAATATGATTTCAAATGTTACTACCACCAGTATTAGTAAAATTCATATGGTAACTTGTATACTTAAAAAAATGTTACATAATGGTTTTTAGGCACTTCTTTTATGACACAACTATTATAAAATGTCAAAAATGGTAGAAAAATTGATGTTGGACATTTATTCAATTCAAATGCCATTAGCTCGGCTCAAAATGACGTTGCAGATAGGTGCAAGGGCTCATTGGAAATCTCTTGAACTAAGCTTTCATTCTATATGTCACACAATATAGTTAATTTGAAAAAAAAATTCAAGGTCATGAAAATAATATTAATTTCCAAAAAAAGTAGTATTTTGATAATTTTCAAAAATTATATATATTTTATGTATTGGACTTTTTAGTATATGTTTTAAAAATTTTAGAGTGGGAACATTACGGGAACAATATAGTATCACTTTTTCTTGGTATTGAAACACATGAAACTTTTTTCCTTATTTATCAGCAAACACGTCTTGTGGAGAGATCAAAAGAATGCTAACGTTGTAATGACGCAGTATTCTTAATTTTCGGGACACGTGTTTCATTTTAGTTCGTTTTTCCAAGCTTCGTAATATTTTTATCGGGTTTGAAATTAAAAGCCGTGGTGGTTCGTTTACCGTGATAGTTTGTTTATCGGGCATACGTTTGCTGTTTTACGTTTATCAGGCGTCCTGTTGCCGTTTTGAAAGTTGGAGTTTTTGTGAAGCGTCAGCATTAGATTAGCTTTTTTCAGACTGCATCGACAAGTTTTGTACAACGCAGTTTCGATAACGTGTGGAGAGCGTGCGTGGCAGCCCACGCCAGGCCCTTATCTGGGGAGAGGGGGGTGATAGGCAGCAGAAGTACACGTGTGCCTGTCGCCATTGAAGTCAGTTGATACCGAGCAGTTGTCTAAGTCAGTTGAATCAAGTCAGTCGTCTGAAGCAGTCGTCAACCAGTGCTCGCCTAGGCCGCGTCGGGCTTAGCGCTAACCCCCACACCGGCAAACTAGACCTTACTAGATTATTTCTCCGCTGGTGTGGGAGGTCGCTGCATTTAATTTTCTTCCGGCAGGTTTTTATTATATGAATAATTCGTAAACGACTGTGGCGCTGTTCTGCACTTGTCTGGTTATCTGAAACCTGTTCGTACTCTGAACTTCGTATGGGAACTGTGTCACTTGACTGGTAAATAAAAGTATAGAACAAATACACCGGAACTTGACTTTATTTCATATTTAATTGGCGTCCCTTTTACAGAGTCTCGTGTTACTCCGTCTTGAGCTAGTCGAGTGGCAACTTAAAGCAGGCTATACCTGTGCGCGTGCCATGTTACGTCTTTTCGTTCTTCGACACTAAAGTAAAAAATAGTAATGAATGGCATCACTNGTAAGTTATAGTCGAGTGGCAACTTAAAGCAGGCTATACCTGTGCGCGTGCCATGTTACGTCTTTTCGTTCTTCGACACTAAAGTAAAAAATAGTAATGAATGGCATCACTTTCCTCCATCTATTCCCTACCCCTCTCATCCTTTGTTAGTTGTTGTGTTGTTGTCAGGTGGAATTGCATTCCTGGAAAGAAAGAAGAGTGGTGAAAAGTATAGATTGCATGAGCGGCTGGGCAAGGAGAGGTAGCAAACACAGAGGAAGGGTGCTCAAGCAAAAGTGAGATGGAGAACGACCTTCTGACCATCCCACAGGCACGGAAAATGGATTTCACACTGAGCAGCTGAAAGAGGAGAAGTAGAAAACAAGTAGGGTGTTACGCCACAGCAGAAAGAAGATAAAATTGATTTTATGCACAGTAGTCAGTTCATGTGGAGACTATACGTAGTCTGGCATTTTGTTTACATTTCAAACAGTGAAAGTCCCTGCAGTATTTAGAAGCTGTTCAAATGGTTCAGGCAGATACAATGTTTATTTATTTTCAGTCTTTGTTGCTTGTATTTCCTGAGGGGTGACAAAAATGTTTTTAAAAGTTGTCAGTTGTTCTAATTTTCATCATATTTATGTGAATGATGGTCACATGTGGAAAATTATGCTGTAAGATGTGCTGTAGAAAATTATGTGGTGCTATATCGTATTTCATGCTTAACTTGTGAACTTTCATGTGTGGAGTACATTTAGAAAACACAGAGTGCCCAGAAAGTGAGTTTATGATAACACTGCATGAAAGATGCTGTACACTAATTTTTGGTTATGACATTAATGGTAATTATTAAGTTTAGGGGTTTTTCTAAAAAACACAAAAAAAAAATTCTAAATTATGATATATTTCTACTCTACTAATCACGTACAACACGAATATACTAGGGGAGTTGCTTTAAAATAAGTACAACATATTAAAAAAATTTGAACAAAATTGCAAAATGACTGTTAAGCCAGTTTGTTTACGTCTCTGAACGAAACGTCCTAGACCAACACAAGTTGCATTAATGGGGTCTGCACAGATTACCTTGTTCATATTCAAGAGGGCATAATGTTAAAATAAGTAGAACATATAAAAAAAATTGTGAAATTTGTTTGTTTACGTCTATTAACGTCTACTGCCATTTATAATGGCCGCGCATTGCTGATTCCACACTACCTAGCAGCCAAGGATGTCATTACGGGCATTTTAACGGTCAATTTAAAACGTATCAGTTGCCATAGCATCTTTGCCGGGAGTAGTTGTGCCGTCCCAATCCGACGGATTTAAAAACGGAGAAAGCAATAACGAGTACTTCTGTGCGTTATATTTGACTGTAAACAAGTGTTTCATTGCGTTATATTCTGCTGAAAACTAGTGATTCAGTGCGTTATATTTACGTATGTGCCAGATTTGTTGAACACGGTGTTCCGTCGAGAGAGGTAAGGTTGAATTGGCCGTTGACAGAGGAACTATATCCGGTGAGTAAATTGATATAATTTTGGTGTGTTTTACGGTTCCTTTAAATGCCTTAAATCCTAAATTCGTAGTTTTGTGTAAAACCCAAAAATCCTAGGTTAGTTTAAAACCCTACAATCGTAGGGTAGTTTTATAATATAAAATAGTGATTCACCCATCGTGGGGTTAGGTTCTGTCAGGTTAGGTGGGCACATATTAAGAAATTAGTTGTACGTTAATGCCCCTCGTATATTCGTGTTCTGCATCATTAGTAGAGTGGAAATATAACATTTTCCGTGAATATTTTGTTTTTTTACAGAAAAGCCCCTAAAATTAATAATTACTACATTAATAAGCTATGGCAATAATTTATCTCACAATCAGTTATTGTTATAGTGAGGTACCACGTTATTTATTGTCTGTGATTGTAAATTTTGGTGTCTTGTGTAGTAGCATTAGTTGTAATGGGAGGTCATTAAATAATAATACTTCCCTTCTCTTGGATTGAGTGATGGTATTGTGTTACACACACATTTTCAGTTTAATGTGAACCTGTGTCACTGCTTTGTACAAGTAAGTTCTTTTCATTTTGTTAACTTTCACCCATGCCAAAATACGCTCTTACACAGGTAAAGAAAGCAATAAGTAAACAGAATTTGACAAATATTAAATATGTAAGTGAAAGAAAAGAAAAAAAAGGAGGGCAAGATGAAGAAAGTGAATGAAAGATACAATAACAGCTACCACCTTTAACCTTATTTAAGTCAATTATGGTTTTAAGGACAGACGCATAGAGATGGTATAGTATGTATAATTTATTTGCATGTGTTTATTCAGGCTCTGTAAAAAATTATGTAGTAATTGTATTACGTAATTTGTTATTAATCATCATACACTGAAGAGCATTGTTGTACATTCTTTGTGTTCCAGATGATACAAGCAAGAGTTGCTCAGGAGAAGAAGCCAGTGCAGTGGACAAGACTGGAGTGAAACAAACTCCAAAGAAAGTCCCTCAAGGTGTCGGTCCTGCATCCCAGAGTAATGCCAGTGGTAGTACTAATGCTTCAGAGACTTCATCTCGTGAAAGTGTGTGTCGAGCCCCAGGGGCAGTGCGTGCTCCTGGAAGTGACTTAGCCACTCCTGTTGCTGATAAGAGTGATCAGCAGCCAGGACGTGCAGTCAGCAATCAAGTGAGCAATCCTGAGACTCCCACCACATGCAAGAGTGATCAAGACTCTGGGCCAGTAAAGACTGATACTCTTGCAAGTCCTGTGGCGACCTCCATCGCGGACAGAGTTCACCAGCCATCGTTGGGCCAGGCAGAGAAACTGTCCACTCCTGTGAACCGGTTCAGTAACCCTGCTGTTCGCAAGTCGTGTTTACCAAATCAGTCCCCAGCAACCGGCACTCCAGTGGGACCTCCTGCATTTACAACTCCAGTTGACAACCGTCGCCGCCTGGGAATGCTATTTAGTCAAGAGACACCCCTCAGATACGGAGGGGCGGAGCCTTCCACTCCCAGTACCCCCAGGGACCCAAACTACATCTCCACACCGGAAACACCTTATGGGCAGTTCCTGGTTTCAGACCCATCACCGGACACAAGGAAGAACTGGAAGCGTTGGCTGGACACTGTGCCAGATTTCCCAAAGGATGATTCACCAGCAAAGAAACACAGGGATAGTACTGTGAGTACAGAAATGTTTTAAAAATATATATTTGCAAAAGAGGAATTGAAAACCATTCCTTCTCACCTACATTGCTTAACATCATCCAGAAATTTAGCTTGTATTTAGGGGAACCATCACTTAGTAAATTATTACAGCCCCTTCATCTTTTATCTTTGGGAATGATACCAAAATAGTATTTTAAGCCAACTGCATGTCTGTCGCTCCCCTCCCATTACCTGATTGCCATGCTACACTCTTCTTCCTACTTGCCTGCATGCCCACAACATCTCTCTTCTGTGGAATCATAAAGTACTGTACTTATGGCACCAACCAGGACAATCTTGTTTGGCTGTGGAGAGGCTTCCAACTTATTGCATTCCTTTATTACACTGGTGAGAAAATGCATGTTACCATACTAAGAGGGACTGGTTATTCTATAGATGGTTCAGTAATCACTTGCAATGCCAACCTTTCGGCCAAAAATATATTTGGGTACTGGCAGTTTTATTGTTTGTAGGGAGTGCATCAATCAACTCCAGAAATACTGCAGTGTTGTGTACAACACAGTTTCACGTGAAAGTGTGTCAACCATGAAATAGTTTCCATTGGGAAAAAAGCTATGTATTGGATCTGTTACAGTATTACAAACTGTTGCATCTCAATTGTGCATATAATTTAAATATGACTAAAGAACTTGGATTTACATTTAATTTTTTTTTCTAATGTGATATTAAAAGTTTTATTATTTACTTTAGTGGTTCTATACAAAGTGGTGCAGTGGTGACAACCCTGGCTCGCATTTGAGAATAATTGCATTTAATTCTCAGTCCAGCCATCCTGATTTTCATTTTCCTATCTCACTCCAGCAATTTCCAGGACAGTTCCATAAAGCCAATACTATGCGATACAGATACTTACTGCTGTCCTTCATCTCGCACAAGCTTCTATAATGCCTGGTGCAAGATTCTGTATACCAGCCATTATGCAAGCTGGCATCGAAGATTCCTATTACTGTACATGAGGGCAGTTGACGTATCATCATTAGACACACTTCGCAGGTGTGCGGATATACATGTGGTTCTCAGTAAATATGAACCCCACTTCTAGAACTGCTAGCCAGTATCTTGTGAAAGCCTGCTAAACTAGCAGATAATAATGGCTTCATTATTGTTGTATTTTCTTATTTGATTATGATAATATAAAGTTATGAGAGTATTTTTTTTAAAAGCATATTTATACATTTTGCATAATGTAGTTGTTTAGGGAATGAGGTTGCGCTCATTGTCCACTCGCCCTATCTTGAAACACCACTGTCCTCTCGTGGCAGACAAAGCACTTAACACACTGCAACAACGGTACGAGTCATGTGGTGAAAACAACACATCTCAATAGTTTTTGTCTCTTAAACATTTCACCCACCAAAAATATATTTTTTTCTAACTATCCTAANCGTTGTCCACTCGCCCCATCTTGAAACACCACTGTCCTCTCGTGGCAGACAAAGCACTTGACATACTGCAACAACGGTACGAGTCGTGGTGAAAACAACACATCTCAATAGTTTTTGTCTCTTAAACATTTCACCCACCAAAAATATATTTTTTTCTAACTATCCTAATGCACACAAACTTAACATAAAAAACACCCTTAANCTATCCTAATGCACACAAACTTAACATAAAAAACACCCTTAAAAAAATTGCAGCAGTCTGAAGTATTACACGGCACACAAATACTCTTTCAGGTAAAGGGCAGGTTTTTGTAACTCGTCTAGTGAAAGTTCCTTGAGGTGATCTTAATGACATGACACTCACTAGTCCATCCTGTCCGTGGTGAACTGCACTCACACATACTGTCTTCCGCATCAGTGGAGTCAGTTTCATCTTTTTCAACAAGACCAACTGATTCACTTGAATTTTGGGTTGAGCTGAGGTCCACTTGCTTCTCTGCTAGAATGTGTGCAGATACTTGTCACTCCACCGCTTCCAGACCCTCTGCTCAGTAACATTCTCTTGAGAATCATCTGATACGGCATACAGCTTGATAACCATGCACTTTGGTTATTTTCTGCATTTCCTGCAGACAATAGCGTCATCTTGAAGGCCATAATGCTATATTGCCAAATATGGTCTAGTTAACCTTATTTTTGAAAATTTATTAAAAATAGTTGTTACCAAAATTAGTTTGTTCAACCTGAAAGCGATATTCATGCCTCGCGATGGCGGAGTCATAGCCATAACTGCCTTGCAAAACACTACGACCACCAGAGCGTAGTGCACGCCAACATGGCTGCCAGTTGACAAGGGGTGAGAAATTCAAATAACAGTAACAGTGCGAGAACCCAAATTCACTCCAGAAACAATTATTCCGCCCACCAANAGGGGTGAGAAATTCAAATAACAGTAACAGTGCGAGAACCCAAATTCACTCCAGAAACAATTATTCCGCCCACCAATATTAACAATTTTAAAACTATCTCACTTCACTACTCAGTATTATGCACATGTTAGCTTCTTCCAATTCTTAGTCAACATGTAAGCGGCACAGCTGCACAAGCAGTGTCTTGGTCAGCCTGTGATACTGCCCGATAGTGGCCACTCTAGCCACTCCATCTCGTCCATGGTGCAGAATCTCAACACGCCCTAGCTGCCACTGGAGAGGTGGTATGTTGTCTTTCTTGAGGAGGACGAGGCCGCCAACATGGAGGTCTCCTTTGTTCTTTGTCCACTCACCACGGGGCTGCAATGTATGCAGGTGCTTTCGCTGCCATCTTTGCCAGAAGTATTAAACTGCTCTTGGTATAAGTTGCCAACGTTCAAGTCTGTTCAGCAGGGTCTCCATTATATTTGAAGCCAGAACTGATGTTAAGGTAATGCCAATTAGAAAGTGAGCTGGAGTTATTGCCCCAAGCTCTTTAGGGTCTGAATAGAGTGGACACAAAGGATGAGAGTTTAAGAAAAGCCTCAATCTGCGAAAAGAGTGTGGAAAGCTCTTCGAATGTTAAAATTTGTTGACCTACAACCTTCTTCATGTTGGACTTTGCTGACTTGATGCCAGCTTCCCATAGTCCACTGAAATATGGTGCAGAAGGAGCTTTGAGGTTCCACTGAATTCCACCAGTAGCTAGGTGATCTGCAGTGAGCTGTGAATTGGGAGGTGTCATCAAATGTTTTTGGAGTTCATTAAGTTAGTGCCGTGCCCCAATAAAATTAGTTTCACAATCTGAAAACACTGACTGATAAAGTTCATGCCTGGAAACAAACCTGTGGAAAACATTGAGGAAAGTTGGTCTAATCAAGGCGAAAATGAGTTCAAGATGATCTGCCTTTGTGCCAAAACAAATGAACAAGCACAAGTATGCCTTTGACATACGGCTATTTCACAATTGGAAATGCTTGGCCTGAAACGGACCTCCATAATCCACGCCTATGGTTAGGAATTGCCTGACCTGCTTGATTCTGCTCGGTGGCAGATTTCCCATCCATGGATTTACACTGGTTGCCTTAAATATGCATTATCTGACAGACTTATGGATTTCTGGATTCCCTTTGAACCTGCATTACACATATCTCTGCAATTTTCAATTCCTTTACTGTGAGTGGACCAGCTTGATTCTGTTGAGCAGGCACCCTCATTTTCGAGACAAAGTGCAAGATGTTTGCTAGTACTCATTGGAGTCGTGACAAGGAAGAAAACTGATGTATGATGTCACTTTTGTCAGAACTGCCGTGAGACACAAATAAAATCACTTTCCGTGGCCGTAATTCTAAGTAATCCTTTTCAATACCGATGCTCACCACTTGGTTGGGCCTTGATGCTGAGTCGAGCCTTAGCCATGAAGGTCCTGTCCGCCACAGGGGATGAGAGAACAATTTTTGTGGCAGAAGTCCCTTGGATGCACAGTCTGCAGGGTTGTCTGAAGATGGAACATGTCTCCAATGAACCAGTATCTTACTCTTCTGTATGCGGGAGAGACTATTTGCCACAACGGTCTTGAGACAATGAGGTGGAATCCTGATCCAGGCCAGGACCACAGTAGAGTCACACCATGCAGTGACGCAGCTGATACACATTCGCTCTGAAATGGTAGTCATCACTGACTGCAGCAGTTTGATGAGCAAATGTGCTCCGAGAAGCTTCAGTCGAGGGAGTGAGATGGTCTTTAATGGTGCAACCTGAGATTTGGCATGTATTAGATGAGTGTTTTATCCATCTTGATTGAATGTCTGCAAGTAAACTACAGCTGGATAGGCTTTGTTAGAAGTATCGCTATACTCCTGGAGATGGTAAAGTGGTTCATGTATTGCTGATATAAGTCGAGGTATGGAGAGCTTGCCCCGGACCTTCAGCCCACTGGTGAACTGTTGCTACTCTGAAAGTACAACTGGAGGAGGAACTTCATTCCATATCAAGCCTAGAACCACAGGATATGAAGGAACAACTTGGCACGAACAACGATAGGGGTAAGCCACCCAAGCAGATCATATATCCTGGCGATATCCACCAATATGGCTCTTTTGGTGCAGTCTTCCATGGCTGGGTGGATGTGATACAAGAAAGCATCTGTATTGTGTGTTCTACTGTAACCCCAGGACCTTGACAACCTTCTTGTTCTCTTCAAATTTTGATGATCTTTAGGAACTGCCTCCAACAATGTTTGCTTATTACTTTACCATTTCCATAGTTCGAAACCCCCACACTTAGCAGACGTATCAATTCTTGTTGTAACTTAAGTGCCTCTGGCAGTGATGAGGCACCAGTCACAATGCCGTTCACAAAAATGTCATGGAGTACAACCTTTGCAGCTGTGGGATACCTTGCTCCTTAATCTGCAGCCAGTTGCCTCAAAGCACACATGGCCAGAAAGACAAACCATTTTGTAAGTGACTGTGTTTAGTTGAAATGTCTCAATTGTTTGGTTTGGGTATTCACGCCACAAAATGGTTTCATATTTTTTATCATATGGGGTAACGTGCACTTGACGATACATTTTACAAATACCAGTGGTCAGCACAATTGGATGGATACAGAAGTGTGTCAACACCTTGAAAATGTCATTTTGAATCTTCGAACCAGTCATCAGCATATCATTTAAGTGATTTCCCAGTTGATGATTTAGCCATTGCATCAAAAACAACCCTCAGTTTGGTTGTTGAATTTGTACCCTTCAGAACACAATGATGAGGGATATAGAATTGAGGCCTTTCAACCAAAGGGTCCACCTGATGCATGTGTCCTAGCTGCAGATATTCATTCATAAACTGATGATAATCTTGTCGTAGCCTTGGCTGGCAGCTCAAGCTGTGTTCTAGTTTATGCAGTCTCGTAATCGCTTGAGTACGTGAATCTCCTAAAAATATTCTGGTTCCTTGATGGGAAGTCACACCACATAACGTTCATATGAGGTGTTAGAGTGGGTGTTCACAAAGTGGTATTCACATTCAACATCTTCAGGGTCAAGATGCTTTACAGATGGCAATTATTCACTCTCTCAAAACTTGCTTAATGTTTCAGTAAAAGTAGGCAGACGTCTGAAGAAAGCAACTGTGGTGGACGCTGAACATGTGTCATGACTGCCAACCCTTCCGATTAGTACCCAGCCAAAGATGCTGTGAAAATCTGTAGGACATCCTGAAACTGGTTGATACAGCCCACTATCGAAGAGATTCGAGTACACAGCTTCCATCAGCATATCAGTTGGCCTAGGATGGTCAAACCATGGATCTGCCAGCTCGAGTTCATCAAACATAGTGCACAGCCTACCTGGGAGAGGAACACTTTACAAATTAGTAGCAATTTCCTTCAAAACTAAAGCTTCATAGTAACATGGCACTCCTAATTATTTGTAGGGTGAATGAATCATACAGGTATCTAGAACCTTGTTGGCTTGTACTACGGAATTTGCTATACCCACAACCGGAAGATGCTCTCTGCCGCTTTAAGCCTAGCCTATGATTGTGTAATAATCCAAAATGAATGATGACTGCGACCCAGAGTCGAACAGCACACGCACTTGCTGAAAGTTCTCACTAGCATTTCGTACATGCCCAAATACAGTCCCTAGCATCACTGTTGTTTGTTTGTCAACAGAAGACTTGAGAGAAACCACATGTGATGAACCCTCACTCTCATACGGTTTTGATGTTGCTTCATCTTCCTGCAACAAACCTGATTATGTCTACTGCTGCACATTGATGGAACCTGAATTTGTGAGGCGGAGCAGTGAATGATGTCGTTTGTGACACTTCATACAAGTTCTCTTGGAAGGACAGTCGCATACCTTGTGGTGGTACAGACAATTTGAACACAAGTGATTTTAAACTACAAATTTTCTTCTCTCTTGAGGTGATTAACCCACGAATTCCAGAAATCTGTTGTGCTGTTAATCACCCTCACTTGATGCCACAAAAAATGTAGATTTTACACTCTGGCCAGGTGGACCTACCCTTTCCGTTCCTATAAGAATTTCCTCGAGGAATGAGATATTTTCTCGGGATAAAAGTAGCCAATGTCACTTCCCGGCCCTCCAACTATCTCTGTGCAAAAAATCACGTCGATCCGTTGCTCCGTTGCGACGTGAAAAAAGGACGAACAAACAAACACACTTTCGCATTTATATAATAGTTAGGATATATATATATAAATTGAGAAATTTTAAACATTTGTAAAATTAAATGATAGTTTTAAATTTTTTATTATAACTCTTATCTCATAACCAGCCTGCTGTTTCTCCAAATTGGTTTAAAAAACTCTGCCGACTTTTATGAGCTTGGCCCTAACAGTTCATAAATTATATTCACCTACCTATATGCGTATAAATATTCGTAGAAGCTGAAGTCTCATAGCTACATGCTTACAACTCTACAACTCTACTTGCGAAAATGTGGTCACTAACTGCAAACCTGCTTGGTTTCCTGCAAAACATTTGGCATATTTATTAAATAATAATATCTTAAATTTGATATGACTGGGCATATGCACATAATCTAATGTAATATTCAAATTTAATCAAAAATATTTAATTTTCTATGCAGTTTTTAATAAACTATCATGTTCAAAATAATTGTGAATGTGGACATACCTTAAACCATAAATGTATTGGTTGAAAAAGAAATTAAAATGTATAATTTACGAAAAAAATATTAAATGCAATATGTATATAACATTAAAAATTTAAGTATTGGTTAATGGAATGTAACGGATTTGTTTGGATGGGTGATATAATTCATTTTGAGTTTATCTTTCATCTCTTGCTTGTGTAGTGTGATGGTTGTAGCATGTTTCTCTTAACCAAAGAGTTGTGGGTGTGATTCCAATTGCTTGCATGTAAAAAAATTTTTTTGTGTGTCTGCAACTGTTCTGAGAGAGCATAAATTTTACATAGTTTCTATTTTAAAATTTGATTTTCTATTAAAAAATACATGTTCAATATATTACACTGCATGTTAAAAAAAATTAAATGTTAAGAAAAAATATTTTAATAACAGAAACTTATATGGAATAAATTTAATTATTGATGCACCGAATTATAAATGTCAGATTTCTCCACAGTTGTATACTTTGTCAAGGCCAGCAGCCTGCCTCTCTAGTATTTCCGTGCAAGCTCATCTGTCTTGCTTGCGAGCGGAGTGTGTAGAGGGTGGGACATGGGTACAAGGGGAAGGTGAGAGATGATGCAATGTTGGGTGTGAACAAGGGAGGAGGGTTTTATGGTGAG
>NQII01006957.1:72601-105676 GCA_002778355.1 Clitarchus hookeri | reverse complement strand
GGCAGCGAGCACGTTAGCCTTTGTCGCGGAGGGACGAGGTGGGTCACCCCAGACCACACATAAAAGGTGTTCAAGGCCAGTCCGAGATCCAGCGCGTAAAATAGTTATAGTATCGTATCACAAGTGAGTTGAACTGTGCGTAAATAGAATTTTAAAGGAGCAGCGAATTATATGTTGTGTTTATCTAGTTTGCGTTTTCTCATAGCGATTGTGACAAAAAAAAACCTGCCCATTGGATAACATTGAGTGTCCACTTTGTACTAGTACTATATATATAGGAGGGGAAATACATTTCTTAGGCCTGGTTTATAAAATAAACGCAATAACACAACTTTTGCAATTGCAGCAACGCTTGTCGAAATGTTCCATGACAGTTTTGCCTAAATGTGGCTGAATGTCGTTGATACAGTCCTTAATTTCCTCCTTCAAGGCGTAGGTGGTCGTGAGCTTGTTTGTATAAACCTCATATTTAAAAAAAACTTAAAGAAAAAAGTCCAACGGTGTTAAATCGCATGATCTGGGCGGCCAATTCTGATCACCAAAACGGGAAATTACACCACCAGGAAATTACTAATCCAGTAATTGAATTTTTTCTCTGGCTGTATGGCATGTGGCACCGTCTTGTTGAAACCACATGTCGTCCACATCCATAACTTGCAATTCAGGCACAAAAAACTGGATTATCAAGTCGCGGATAGTGACATCATAATCTAGTTTTCAACCTAATTAGATGAGGTATTTTTTAATAAGATCAATTTTGTTATTCATCCGGAGATGGAATACGCCCATTATTGGGTAAGAAATGGAAATTTTCGTTATTAAATAATTAATTTACCCTTCAAAGAGACTTAATTCTGTGAAATACATTACACTGAATACTATATAAAACATTTATGTTTCATATGAAACTCAAGCAATATAATCCCTGCGATTTTGGAAGTCTCTACGGTACCTTTTTAAAATTTTGTAATTTTACTGTATTGCTGGCTGCATCACCATAAGGAGATCCACTTTACTTCTACCTTAAAATGTGTAACATAAAAAATTACTTTATAAAACGTACTAAAAATGCTTACTATTTATCATGGCTGAAAATAATTCTACTGATTTAAACTTCCCTTTCATAAAGTCGTCTTTCCAGTTAGTCACCAGTTAATAGGTATTTTGCAGTAATTCACAATAATTATCAAATTTAAATAATTAATTCATTCTGTAACTATTTATTTCTAAATTAATTTAACTAGTCAAAGTTCCCAATTATTCCTGGCCAAAAATTAATACATTAATTAACAATCTTTAGAATTTTTAAGTATATGTTAACGATTAGAAACGTTAAATTTTATGTTGCAATAGTAAATATACGCACAGATTAAATGCATCATACTATAAAAAGGATGACTTAACATGTTAAATTTAAGACACCACAGCACAGAAGTCATGGAATAACACAAACTATGCGATTTTCAGTCTCCCTATATTTTTTGTGGGTAATGTATGGCATATTGAATAATGCGTGGCTCTAAATTTTAAGTCCATCACTTTCGTCAAATGAATGTTTGCATGGTGCTTTATCTATTGCGTTTCACTTCAATCAGTCTATACAAAAGAAACGTTTTTTACATAGAAAATTTCACAAACATCAGTTACATTCATATAAAGAATTTTTACTCCCTACACAAATTATTTTACTTAAAATACAGGATGAGTATAAAAGAATACCACAACTTTAAAGCATTATAATATCAAAACCAAACCATCTACAACCTTGATTGACCAACGATGTTTACCGCGGAAACGTGAGGTTTGATTACCATGCATCCATAAATGTTCTATTTGACCCTCACAAACGGCCCCAACGACATCGACGCGATAATCAAACTCGTTCCCCGCTCCTGTCAGCATGTCCGGTGTTACGGTTTGGATGGCATTCGTATCTCTGGTTTGAGGTGGTGATGGGGTGGCAAGCTCGCATTCGACACGCCAATGTGAAGGGGATGGTCTGTTGTTTCCTTTATGGTAGGTCAGCCCATTGGTACCCAGCTGTTCGCGGAAAACTGAACGAGATATTGCCGTAACGTTGGATTTGTCGAGAAGCAGCTATTGACCAGGCTCTTCATCACTGGCCTCCAAGAAACCCAGATCTTACCCTGTGCGATTTTTTTCTATGGGGGTACATAAAGGATCAAGTGTTACGTCCACCATTGCCGGCTAATATTGACTGCCTCAAAACGAGAATTATGGACGCCATCCAAACCGTAACACTGGACATGCTAACAAGAGTGTGGAACGAGTTTGATTATCCCATAAATGTCGTTTGGTCCCCTCGTGGTGGTCATATTGAACATTTATGAACATATGTTAATCAAACTTCACGTTTCAACGATATATATCGTTGTTCAATCAAGGTCGTAGGCTGTTTGGTTTGAATATTATAGACCTTGAAATTTGAGGTATTATTTTATACTAAGGTGGTATTTTATCAAATAGACAGCTATCTCGTGCGGTAACGAATAATAAGTTATTTTTGTTAAGTCTTGGAGTGTTCTTATCGTTTATGTTTGTGAACTACGAAGCTTACTCCATAAAGTTTATGAAGCCACCAGTCATGTCCTGTACATTTATACATGTCATCAACTAATGTAATGTCCTGTACATATATGTATATACGTCATCCTTTATGTTCTCCGCACGTACGCATGTGACCAGTTAATTCCCGTTCACGTATACATGTCACCACTTACGCCAGTACATGTATACACATCACCAGTCACGTCCTGTATATATATACATGTCACAATTCATGTGCTGTACATTTATACATTTTACCAGTCATATTCTGTACACATAAACTTGGATGAAAATAGCTGATTCTCTCTAACACGTTCTCCAAAAATGTATTTGCTGTTCACGGTTAGATCTGAACTTTTTAAATAAAACTTTGAAAATTGTCACTGACACTACCTGCATAAATTACAATGAGCACACCGATTGCCACACGCCTTGTTAGGTTGGCAACAACAGAGGTAAATAAGATTAATTTCTTAACGTTGATTTAAATGTGAATGTGTAAATACTGAAATAATTGTACTTTTCTTGTGGTTTCTTAATGCATACAATTGTAAAAATTACAAAATTTGCAAAACATTAGCTTTCTCAATAATTGCACAGATTTATTTGACCTACGCATTAATGGAGTGAGAAGGCCCATGACAATGTAATTTTATATATGGTGGAATCACTGCACACCGTGTATATAAGTATATCATAAGCAGGGATATCAAAGTGCTGAGTTAGCCGTGAACAGCCTATACAATGATTAAACGGAGATTGGCATACGCTCACCCAACTACTTTCTGCCTTATTTGTGACTTTTAGTTTATATCACATTTATATTTAGAATTATTAGACGTGCTGCCTATTATTTTACCCCGAATATTACGGGGACAAATTTACTGTTGAGAAAAAACAACAGCTATCGTCCCTGATAGAATATAGCCTTACAAGTACTTGTGTTTTTCTTAAAAACTTTGCTTGTTTATATAGTTTTAATATTGTTAGAAGTGTGATATCAGGTACATGGGACAAAACGCAACAAAGGCAAAAGAGAGGACATACAAAGCTTTGTTTAAAGGATGGCAGCAACATAGGCTTCAATCCAATTAATTTATTTGTCATGGAAAATATTTATTTAGAGTTGGCAAACGTATTTTTGGAAACAACTAATTGTTTATTAGAATTTCCCTTAGATAGTGAAGACTGATTAGCAGCGCTGCTTATGTTTTCTTCAAATTAAAAAACAAAAGTTTTTGCTTTTGTTGTTTTGCGCATTTAAATAAAGTAAAAATGAAAATAAAATTTTTAGATATGAGACACTTTTTTGTATCAAGTTCGAAAAGGAACTTTGTAATCTTATTTTCAATGCAAATGTGGTCCAACCAGAAACATTAGTTAAATGAGAACTACTTCCACGAAAATAATCACCAATGATTTACCACTCATTTCGCTGTTATTGTTGAGTATTTCAGCGTGAAGGCGAATTGCGGAGGGTTTATGAAATACACTTTTTCCCGAAGACCAGTATCTCGTAACTAGCTCCAAATACTCGTATTTCCATTACAAAATGCATATGTAAGTTACATTACAGTACGAACATCAACCTTGTAACAGTGAAAATATTTATCAAAGTGTATTTAAGTTTGTGTGTTTTGTGACTAAGAAAGACGCTAAATATTTAGGAAAAGTACATTGGATCGAGCTTATTAAATATTTCACTTCTTCGAAATAATTTTCAATGAACTCTTATGTGCATCGTTTTCTGGTTTCAACGAATGGCGCTAGAATTGTTGTTTCGTTTATAGGTCAAGCCACTTGTTGTTTGGTATTTTCAGAAATCGATTGTTTTATCTCTGAGTTTCCTGCAATAGTTACACGAAGCGCTTACGCGGTGTTATTACAGCGCTTCTTTCAGAAAAGCTACAATGCGTGTGGCGAAATTAGAGGAACGATTTTTGGCTTATAAATATCCACGGACCTCACATCGTTCACTACATCTGTGGGGTAAACGCGATACGTTCTCTGAACCAGTGTTTTTTAGTTATATTCGAAGTGTAATAGCAGTTAACTAAATATATAATTCCAGGAATTTAATGAACATTTTCCGTTTCATTTCATGTTTGCCAAATCAAAAAAAAAAGCACAAAACTGAAGAGTACTCTCTGAACTGGTAGTAATGCATTTCATAACAGCCCCTAGGAATATACGCAACTGCTTCAAAGTTGGTACTCTATACCGATGAGGTGGTGTGTGGGACTGATGAAAATATTAAGTCCGTGGGACATCCTGAACATAAATGGCAACACATGGAACACACACCTTCATAAGGCGTGTAACCACCCTGAACGGCCACACATGCAGCATTTATGGCATGCAAAATGTCGTACAGATTTATGAATGTCTCTCTGAGATAGGTATCTCAAGTTCGTTGCGATTCTTGGCGTATCTGGGCGATTGTCGTTGCTGGGTCTGGGCTGGATGTCTGGCGCCATCCCATCATGCTGCTCACATGATATATAATGTTCAGGTCTGGAGAGCTGGCGGGCCAGGGTAGTACGCGTAAGCCGTGTAGAGCACGCACGTTATCACGCTGGAAGATAGATTTCTGAAATGTGTCGATATATGACGGGAGGACAGGACTGACAACGTCGCATATGTACGCGGCACTCGTCATTATCGGAGCTGATCGTCACCGTACCGTAATCACAGGTGCTAGTGTGGTATGGAAAATGCGAATACAAGATGTATTGTTCTACTCACATGCACATCTACTGTACACCCGTCTCTTCAGCACACTCTCTCCCGACACCACCGGAGACGTTCACGGCGATGAGCAGGTGTCAGGGTTACACATGACAGAGGAACACGAGAACGTCAACCTCCCTCCAACTATCGATTGTTTATTGAGCGTGCTGCATGATGCTCGCCGTCGTCTTCCAGAGAAATTAAGACACTCTGTGTGATACATACTGAATAGAATCGCACAGTCAACTATACTCGTCGCGTGGTCAGACGACGTATAAAAGACACTTGGTCTAAGTCTGCAGCCAGGTGTAGGCTAATGGTGGCCTTCCACTTACTATCACAGTGTCCTCTACATACGGTACAGTTAGTGTTGTGAACCCCGTGTGTATTGGAAGATTCTTACTAGGTGTTACTTAAATGTATTCTCACTAGCGTATTTGCCAAACAAAACAACAATAAGAATAGGAAAATTATTATGAGCGTATGTTAACAAAGGAAAGATAGAGCAATAAGTAAATCAGTCGTCGAAAATTAATAAAAAAATTACAAATATTATATAAATATTGAATACATCTACTAAAAAGTAACAATAACATATAAGAAAAATTCACAGCAGAAAATAGCGGTTCAGCCTTGCAGTATTTTATTGAAAATTTCTCAGAGAGTCTACAGGAAATACAGTAACACAAACTCTGAACTAAATCATAGAGGTAATTAACTTTAGCAAGAAAGTTGGCAAGTGATACGGAAATTTGAGGTATCTGTTGCCGAGAGTTGAACAGGTAACTTCGCGGTAAGAAGAAGCTTCGTATTTTAAACCATGACAGTTTTAAACAGAGTTGGCCTGCGGTACACCGTACATTACTATCCGAATATGTGAAGTATTATTGTTTTCTTCAGACATATACACAAACGGGAAGGCCATTCAGATAAAGAAAAATTCGTAACTTAGGTAAACTCTAAGTATTTCAAAACAAAATATGATTTTATATAATTTTTTTATTGAGAACTTTTTGTGTGACACAGGTTTGTGATGTGAAGCGAATAGTTCGAAGTCCTTAAGAATGTAACGTCACACACCTATCCGGGTAGTTTCTATGGCTAATAATTAATGTCTGCTTGGTAGAATGCAAGCCGATTTTTGAAGTTACTCTGAAAAAACCAAATCGTGTTCACATCACTAACGTTAGAAATTCCCACACCACTTTAAATAATAGCAGAAAAGTTAACATATTGTCAGCTCTTTTAAAAAATAAATTTTTGCCAAACGGCCTACCTTTGTAAATATGCTTGATTGTTTCCTGAATATTTTCGAATAAGGTGAAAATTTGTATTTTGTAATAGTTTAAATATTTCCAACAGGCTTTTGTTACTGTCTTAAATTTTATTTACGTAGAATCTTGACGTGTATGGGTAATGTTAATTTTACTAGAAGAATATACAATTTTACTTCACACAAATTTTTATTTTATCAAAAAAATCTGCAAGAATAACTGCATAAAAGCAATATATATTCTACGTGTAATTATGTGAATTCCTGTATTAAAGCGTAGGAATATACTTCTTTGTAATTTAGTGCATTTCTTCAAGTGAGTTAGGTTTTTTACGTGTAAATATAATAAATCGTTAATTGATATGCCTTAATTAATAATAAGTGGGATTAACCTATACGTTGAACAATCATTCCAGCACAACGAAATAATTAGTGCTGTGCTTTTTAGTGTTGGTAGCAAGTACTCGACTTTGCAGTCTCGCAAGAGATAACCTTCGATGAAGCCCTGTGTGTTCTGTAGTTTAAGTGGCTTACAAGTGTGTCTGTAAACACCCGTAAAATATTGATCCTAGGTCGCTTTCCTTGATGTACATTTATTTAATCAAGATGATGTTTATATTTGTTCTGCTTTCTTCACATTGAAAAGAGGTACTTTATTTTCTAAATGAAAATATATTTAATATCAATAACAAAATTATCCATTTGTTTAATATTTTATGTATATTTAATAGATCCGTGTATCATGAAAACTTCCTATTTATTCCACAAACAATTTGGCTCGAAATAAAAAAACTGCGAATACTCAAATCAGACGAAATTAAGGTTTTTATTAAAAAGTCCAGGTAATTTATATACATACAGACCATATAAATAAATCATTAAATAATCAAATATAGTTTTATTTTTCTGTAAAGTAATCTACCGCTAAAGAAATAAAAATAGAAAAATCAGTTTATATAATTTAAAATGCATTTTGTGCTACTTTTTAATCAACACTTTTCCATTTGAGAAAGGACAATTCAATTGCAGGGATGAACGATGAGGTCATGGTTGTGGACCATGAAGTTTAGGGAAGGATAGAATAAAATTGTTTGTAAAGCCAAATAGATACAATAATGCGACAGTGGAAAGAACTAAACGACTACTGTATTTCGTTGTGGGCAAAACAAATAAATTTCAATATTTTTTGCATGTTCTCTCTGCGTTTTCAAAGAGCACAATAACGAAAGTTCAATTTCTTAATTTTTTTATTAAATCAACACCTAAATTTTCAAAATTACCGAAGTAAATCGCAGGTTTTGTTTTTATTCATTTTCGGGACATGTAAGACATCAAAAAAGTACTTTTTTAAATTTTTTATGCCATTTTTGGAGTATTTCATAATTCTTTGAGAAAGGAGTTTTGGGAGACAAAAAACAGTCTGTATGTCAAATTTCAGTCAAGGAACCAAATTAAATCTTTTCAATGATAATTAAATTCATTTCTGAAGCAACCAATGTTGAAAAAATTTATTAAATCCAAATACTATCCTATGAATATATCCCATTACTTTTCTAATTATACTGGCTTTCACTAGCTGGTATTGTTAAAGTTTTGCATATTTTTTTAGTACGGTTACTCACAAGAGTTNGTATTGTTAAAGTTTTGCATATTTTTTTAGTACGGTTACTCACAAGAGTTTTAGCAAGTTCATTGAAAACCGGTATTGTTTGCAACCTCACTATGTTACTAAAACGAAACACGGAATATTTGGGAACAACATTGTATGAAATACAGTCAAGTTATCGCACAAGTAACGAATTAAACACGCAAATCAATAAAAACTGGATAGTTTAACATAAAATTTTAAAAGTGGTTAATTACGAAATGGATATTGTGAAAACTAGCACAACCTAAACTGTTAAAACCCGTGCGCTGATGAGAAAAATCAATCACTACTGGGTAATGTCAGGTACCTTATTTAATTTATCCAAAGTCACATTTGAAATGTAGGTAAATATTTTTAAATTACATGCGTAAGATTAATTCAGTTACAAACTTACCAGTAGAACAATGCCAAGCACGTACATTTTAATAAAATGCAAAGTTAGATCGCTACTGCCACATAACAAAACATTTTGCTAGATTATATAGATGCTACTATCAGAAATGACCCGTTGTATTGACGAAAACTGTTCCACTTGAAACAGTTGCGTAGCTGCACGTGCAGGCTGGCCGAAACGTATCGAGAAATGCTGTCAGGGTCAACATAGAGTACGCTGTTGTATGGGAGACAATACATCAAGATTAACATTTTTAATGGACTTGACAATACTGATAAACATTGTATGGCTAACCGAAGGACTAAAATTAATAGTACTTACATTATNTTTTTAATGGACTTGACAATACTGATAAACATTGTATGGCTAACCGAAGGACTAAAATTAATAGTACTTACATTATAGAATCAGGTGTATTTTCTTATATAAACGTTAAGATAAGAGTATATACTAAATTTAAAGCACATAACATTTGATTTTTATTTTTTATTTTCTTTTCATATCGCTACTTGGTCTGAAGGGGCAACCATTATGTAGAAAACGTGGAAAGGTTGTAGTGTATTTTCATGGTTAGTTTTTCTTACTTAGAAATTTTTGCATTTAAATGATTTTTACTGGCAGAAAAAATAAAATTTTACTTCCCATAAACTGAGAAAAATCAGTAGGTAAAAGTAAATTTAGATGTTTACAAACGGAGGAACAACCAACTGTGTCTAATACAGTTACCAGGTGAAAATAGTTTTCCGGAAGCGTTCGGTTACTATACACGATTAGGCGTGATATTTTATTGTATCAAGTTGAATGTAAATAAAGAAACTCATTGCTTATTCAACATATAGGCGGCAGTCAGTTTTTTATTCCTGTGTCTGTTGCTTGGCAACGCATCGGCGTTTATGCAGTAAGGCTGACGTAGAACTAACGGGCTGACTAGTGTTATACTAAATTAGCGTACTGTTACAGCCACAAACAGCATGCAAACTCATGGCTCACAAAACATCCCAACTATGGAAGCTTGCGGCTCAAATGCGCAATATAAATATAACAACTATTTGTGATACTATTATTAAATTATAGTGGAATAATTTGGGGGCTCCAGGGCAACGTCTGAAGGCTGAGAATCGGTCGCCATCTTAGTTCCGTTACCTTGGAAGATATCACAGACACAATGATGTGTCTGGTCGCCATCTTGTTTCGAGCCATCTTTGTTTTACCCTCCATTTTGATTCCGAATTACTTAACTTCGCGTTTGTCCCATGCATTCGTTCTCTCTTCGTCTGCTAGATTGCACCACCGATATCTGCAATGATATTTATAGCTACTAGAGTGTGCCGCCCCATTACTCACCTTTATTCAACCCCGCAATTTTTTTCCACTTTTACTTCGTTCTTATGTCGCCTGCTAGGGGCGCAGGTGTCAATCTCGCTCGGCCACCATGTTGGTTCTAGAGTTGGCTTCTAAAGGCTATGCTTTTTTTTATTTAATTTTTGCGGAGCTAAAAATATCGTCTAAATGATGGCAGGGTCGGAATGCCGTACCTTGTGTTGGTATACAGATGCCTTACGCCACTCGGCTATCCAAATAATCAAGATAATAAGGTTTTAAATTCCATATAAACATTGAAAAGTTGATATTGTATTCATATAACCAATTCAGATAAGACATTAGTATGTATGTCTGTATTTTTACATAGTTGTTATTTATTAGTTCATTTTATTATATCACATTTTTTGTTTACTTGTTATTCATATTTTTTCTAAATGATAATCTTTGTGATATGTATTCGATTTCCATAATTTACGTAAAAAATATTGGTGTCATTATGTAATATTATTATATGTATATTTACGTGTAGTGTTTGTATGAATTTTTTTCGAGCATCAATTAATTTGATTTACAAAAATAAGCATTTATGATTATTTCATTACAAGGTAATACAAACCATTTGTAGCATGTAAGCATTAGCTATTTATTTTCATGTGCACACCTCCCCATAGACCAACAAATCTATGCAAGTGCAAAATGAAAACAAGAACGCAGAACACTATATATGAACATGAACCTGGTAATTATGAATCACTAAATTAATGGTTGAGATTTCAATTCACTGAAATCGAAGCGACGATGAGACGGTGACGAAATCATGTCTAAAAAACACACATATTAATTTAATTTAATGAAAAGAAATGTAATGTTACTATATACAACAATTAAAAAAAATACATATTTTCAAACAAAGCTGAAGTTTGTAAAACTACCTTGCCCTCCACCCTGCTCTTAAATCCGCGAGTAAGCAAGAAACATTTAAAAATTAAAAAAAATTTGCCATTGTAGCAAGTAAATTTCGTTTAAGCTATTTCATATTCACAATGTATGGAATGTACATTTCAAAAATTATAAATTATGTATTATCATATTTTGTTAATGGATCAAAGATTTCCATCACGTGCACACAATGAATCTCATCTGATCCTCCTTTTGAGGCATCACCATTATTTGTTGCTTTGGAGGCTTTTCCTCAGCTTTCTTTGTCATTTCCGATGGAATGACAGTTGTGACAGCCTTTGCATAGCTCTTGCCTCTTAATCAAACCTGTACNTTTTCTTTGTCATTTCCGATGGAATGACAGTTGTGACAGCCTTTGCATAGCTCTTGCCTCTTAATCAAACCTGTGCAACTTACTTTAATTCTACTTTGTTCCCTTTAATCTATGCATTCTTCATAAGCACACCATTTAGGTATGCTTATAGCTTCTCAAGCCTTGGGAGGATATAGTGGCAACCCTCCCTATTCATTTTCTTGTAAGCATCAGGTTCCTGATATAGTAACTCCACTTTCTCCACTGTCAAATCCTGTGTGTCTGAAGACAGCTAATCGTCTGCTTTTTCTTTCCTTTTCTTCGGGTACACCTTATTTGTGAGTTGATAAAAATGCTGAAGCACATTGTCCTCTTCTCCAAGGGTTAGTGGAAGAGACTATCTCATCCACCTCTTCCTGTAGCTACTGGGTTCTTCCAGTTTCTTCTACGATGTCCCAGGGTCCAGCAATCTAGTGTGGCACAAATAACAAATGGCNAGCTACTGGGTTCTTCCAGTTTCTTCTACGATGTCCCAGGGTCCAGCAATCTAGTGTGGCACAAATAACAAATGGCTTGGTCTTCTCAGTTGTCATTTATATTCTTCTTTTTTTATCCGTGTGCTAACCCCAGAGACCTTCTGCTGTAGAGCAAGTCAAAATGGGAGCCTACCACTCTTTCACTGTGCAGGCTTCTGTAAAACAAAAGTTACAGCAGAGGCCTTTTGCCTATTTTAAGTTTTGTAAGGATTACAGCGTCACTGGCCTAGGATCAAGGCCCACCACAGACTCTACCCTTCTACACTGCGCTCACTTTGCTGTCTCTAGGGTACAGCACAGTAAAGTTTATATCTGCTCGTATGTGCATCGCTGTCTCTGGCAGACTCAATACCTAGGTTTCGTTTGCCTCTTTCGGGCCCATTCTGAGGAGTAGTGCACCCAGTGTCACTGAGATCTCATACATTTTCAAGGTACATAAACACTTCACTGGTCGCCACTCAGAAATCGTATGTCTGATCTCGAGCCNTTACTGGTCGCCACTCAGAAATCGTTGTCTGATCTCGAGCCAGCACTATTAATTAGAAGTTACTGCGCACATCACGAGGAAATCTTTCGGTAGAAAGGCCTGTTAGTTATATGTATCTAGGACCACAAGTGACAGTGGCCTCCTGTACGCGACGATCGCCGAAATTATTTCCTGCCCACTGGGACAGTACGAAAACATCTGCTGCATGGCGATGATAAAATTTCAGATGAGATATAAACTTTATACTTTAAAGCATGCAGGTGATTAAGATGGGAGCAGCAGGCAGGGTAGTGTATCCTGAGACCTTTTATATTCTTTTATATGATTACAATGACAGGGGTAGGCAAATGTGCCTGATTGGATCTGACAAACTAGCCAATGGGAAAATTAGGTAAGGGTTTTGAAGGAGGGGAGGGTGAAGATAGGTTTGGTATGGGTAATGATTATGTGGAGATTGTTGGTTTTAAAGGATGGGGTGGGGCACAGTGGTGAAGGAGGGTTATTTTTAGAGGGGAGGGGGGTGTTTGGCAGGGGAGGATGGATGAGCAGCATACACAACAAGAAACTTCACTGAAGAAAAATAAATGTCATCAATAAAAATAATTATTTAAAAATATAACAAAAAAAAATAGAAAAAAATTATGTTTTATTTTATTAGTTGATCTTTTCATAATATTTAAAAATAAAGTTTTTATAAAATACTTAAAAATAATTAATTAAAAAGAAAAATACACTGAAAAGTAAATACATAAAAATATAATAATATTCTTTAAAATAAAATAAATACTTGCACAAATTTTCCTATGACCGCGGCAAAAATATTTTAAAAGTTTTAAAAAAATATGTCTGTACGAAAAAAATTACTTTTTGCATGCCTATGACAATATGAAAAAAATTGTCATTGCTAATCTATGTCTAGGATAGTGAAAAAAACAGATATAAAAATAATATTACTATAAATTAGAATAGTCAAGGAAAAATATTTATTCGTCCTCCGAACACACACACTTTATTACTGCTTTTAAACTTTTGTCCCAGCATATGTCGAGAATAGGCGAGTGGTCTAAGGTGTAGGGACGCCGACCCAAGGTTCAGCTGTTCAATCCTTTCCTCCTCCAGACGATATCTTAATCACTGCGAAAATTAAATAGAAACAGCAGNCCAAGGTTCAGCTGTTCAATCCTTTCCTCCTCCAGACGATATCTTAATCACTGCGAAAATTAAATAGAAACAGCAGCACCTCTAGCCACCAACATTGGAAAAAAACATGGTGTACGAGCGAGAGTGATACCAGCGCCCCTAGCAGTTGAAAGTTGAATGAAGAACAAGTGGAAACAAGACGGTGGGCTCGAACAATGGTGAGTAATAGGGTAGCACACTCTAGCAGCAAAAACAACATTAGTGAGATTGGTAGTGCACTCTAGCAGACGAGAGAACTATGGCATGTGACAGATGCGAAGGGAAGTAATTGGGAAACCAAATGCAAAAAAAAATACGGCCGAAAAAAAATGCCCATCAAAACAAGATGGTGGGCAGAAAAAAAATATTGGCCAGTAATAAAACAGCAGCCTAATTCAAAATGGCGAACGGATACAAGATGGTGGCTGTGACATTATACAATTTTGTAGATACAAGAGGGTGACTGCTCCTTAGATCGTCAACCCCAGTTCCTGCTCTTGGAGCCGACAAATCCTACTACTTAGAAAACATGCATCTACAAAGTGAACACATGTATTTAATGTAAATATAACTTACTATTTGCAATTTCATTATGTGTTTGTATACATAATTCTTCTCTGCGATAGTATAAAAAGAAATCCTTGCTTCTTGCTATAAAGATCAACAAACTATCCAAAACTACATAAATTAACAAAATGTCGCAGGATCATTGTGACAAGTGGTTAAACAATGTAGATAGCCATTCCTTATGTAACAACATTACGATATCAATATGGATTGGTAAAACCTCTTGCTAGTAACATCGGGTTGACTGTCTATTGTTGGCATCATTGCATTAATCTATGATACTTTAATTTTTTTTATGTTTTTTGAATAAATGCAGGACAAGTTAAGGGGGGATCTTTCCGGAATCAATAATTCGTATCTTGATATAAGCATTCGTGTCGTGATATAAAGACCGAAGATTATATATACAACAATATGTTCCGCATCCTATTGTTTTATACTTCCTCACACGGCCACAAAATATTACGTTGTTGGCATATCTGCTTTTGACTGTTGCGACCTAGTGGGGTGCAAAAAGGTAACTGCGAGAGTGGTTATCTTCGAACTTGGAATAGCGCTTGCTGATTACTTAACTGATGTTTAAATACACTGATGAGCCGAAAAAACTGGTACACCTGTCTAATCTCGTGTAGAGTCCGCCGAGCACGCAGAAGTGCCGCAAGACGACGTGGCATGGACTCGACTAATGTCTGAAGGTATGCAGGAGGCAATTCACACCGTGAATCTGCAGGACAGTCCACAAACCTAATCTGCACCAATTTGGGAAAGAGTTTCACGTTTGTAAATTTTAATGATTCTCGTCCGTCGTCGTTTGTCCCATTCTTTCACGATCTATTTCCGGCCACAGCGATGTTGAAGATGTGATATTTTACCGGATTCCCGATATTAACGGTAAACTCGTGAAATGGTCGTACACGAACATCCAAATGTTATCGCTACCTCGGAGCTGCTATGCCCCATCTCTCGTGCACCGACTATAACCCCACGTTCAAGCTCACTTAAATCTTCTCCTGGCCGTGACATAACCGCCACGCCAGCTGACAGCAAGGACAAAGCGAGAAAAAAAAGGTATGATTTGCGAAACGATGCTGGCTCCTCTTGTTCACAGCAAAAAATTAAGAGGGGATATTGTATACTATAGCCTATTCGTGGTTTCCTCACACTTTTGAATCAAACCTTTAGAAAATCACTCCACGTGCGACATATTTGTGTTCTTACCTAAATATTCCATATATTACAAGGGTTTTACATTTGCGTTAACATAAGAGTGGCAAATTTTTTGTTATATTTAATTTTTTTTATATTGTATCTAAGAATTATGTTGTTTCAATTATTATTAATATTAATAAAACATGAATAAAATAACACTAATGGTGACGCGTAACAAATATTGTAAGTAGAAGTATCGCTGAATTCACCCCGTCATTTTATCTTCCCCGCGAGTAACCAGTTGCCATGCCCCTTCAGGACATGCGCGGTCAGGTCGACCCAAGAGGACATACAAGTGGTAAACACGTGTCAAGGTTGTGCCGCTTGACCTCTCCCCCACCCCGAGCAAGTCTGCGTGAGAATTTGGACATGCGCCAAATAAATGCCACGGTAAGCTGAGTTTCGCTGATACAATGCTAGTTAGCGATGGAGAAGGGCTGACAGAGCTTGAGAGTTGTGGCACGATTTCTCCCCTTTGCTGGCAAAACACAGCAGAATATGTACACGCGCCGCAAAAGTGCCAATGTAAGCTAAAGTTGCTCCAACGAACGCTGTTAGACGCGGGAGAGGAGGTGAGTATGTTTGGTGGTAGCGCTGCAGGCCCCCTATCTCTCCCTTTCCCAACAAGGGACACATCTGCAAGGATCTGGAGGGGATCGAAAGAGGTTAAAAGCCAACTTGCGCGAAAAGGAGGGGTCAGTCGACCAGTAATTCCCAGCACTAGGAGGTGCTGGACCAGATTCAGTTGAACTAGTGCATGAGTTGGGTCTGTCGGGTCAGTGATATTGCACGCCGAGGCCAGGGATCGGAGCCCAGCAGAATCAGTCGATCAGTTGAATCAGGTCAGTCAGATCAGAAGTTCGTGAGAGTAGTTGGATTGCGAGGTCACAGGAATAAATGTGTTGTGGAGTCGTCTGTCGAGAAGTGAACCCGGAGCAGCAAACGTGGAGAGATGTCACCGAAGCCAGGGTGTGTGAAAGGCCACCTGAAGCCATGGACCTCAACCTACCACGGAACACCCAGAACTACCAGGATAGCTAAGTATCAACCATTTCGCTCGAAGAAACCTCCCTGATGCCTAGCATCCCCCTCCCCAAGACGTCGGCAACAGTTAGCAAGTACGTTAATTAGTTCTTAAGGCCCCCAACTCTTAAGGTACCACATCTCGCTGTTATGTGTTCATAATTATTCAATATAATATAACCCAGTAAATTGAAACACTTAGTGACTACCTTATTGTTTATTCTCCACCTTCAAGACACCGTATAGTCTGTGCCTGGTAACAATAACTCAGACCCTATGGCCCTTCCTGTATATCATATCAAATGTAGGCGAATAGCATCAAGTTAAATTGGCTGCCCAACATGTTTGGTGTAGTTATGTCTGCGGAGGCCGAAAATAAGAAGTAGACTACACCCAAGATAAAGGGGTCTGGCCCTTACCAAGTTGTATGGCTAAAACCGACACCGGGTAGTCTAAAACCCTGTTGCACCTAATATTAGCCTACGATGAGTCAATTAATGAGGCAGGCAGCCTAGGAATTAATAAGTACGAGCAGAGAAGCGAACAAAGAGGATAAGGGAGAGTAGCGGAAGAATAGGCCACTAGTCCATGGGATGGGGGAGCATAGCATGGCGAGAGCGGGCGAAAGGAAACGAGGAGACGTTAAGCATAGCAGCGAATGAGATTATCGAGGTGCGGATGGGAGCAGGAAAGGAAACGAGGAGGCGAAAGGCGAAGAAGTGAAGGGAGATTAGCAGAGCAGTAGGTCACTAGTCCACTGGATCCGGACATTGACGTGGATATAAGAGGTCAGGTGGTAAGTAATTGGAGTGCTGCGCCAGCCGATAAAGGAGTCCGGAGCACCAGTGAGATATGTGTACCAGGCCGATGGTACAGCGCGCGGGAAGAAGTGTGTAAAGGAGACGGGCGAGAAAGCGAGACGAAGCAAGCAAACGAGATGTAGCAAGCGAAAGGGAACAGGCAAGTGAGAGCGAAGAAGGAAGTGAAGGGAGGCTGGAAGCAAGAGAATGAAGGCAGAAAGCGGACGAGGGAGAGAAAGTAGGTGAAAGCGAAGAAACTAAGGGAAATACAGCGAAAGAGAACCGAACCTGGATACCACAGCTGACCCAATGGTGAGCCCGCAGCGGTCCAGAAAGGACACCAGAATGAGAGGATTGTGATGCAGCAGTCCCCCCTGCACGCTGTCAGAGTCCCAGTGCGAGGAGTGCCCCCTCATCAAACGCGGAATGAGGCCAGGCGAATACAGCCTTGGCCACCAGTCGAGGCCGGGAGGGAATTTCCAGGAGCCGAGCCGACCAACCCAGCCCAGACTCTGTGTGGCATGAGGTAAGTGTGTTTACCTTATTTCACCTGCTGAGAGGAGAAACCGAGGGCAGTGTGCCCTACCTAACACTGAAACATAAGTGCATCAAAAAAGGACCAGGCATCCCAGATCCTTGAACTGCCAGATGCTGGTACCTGTGTTTACCATATGCAAGTTAGGATTGTTGGCCCTCAGCCAAATTATAATGTGTACTTTCGCCAGAACTGAAGTACGACGAGGTTTTTTTTTTAATTTAACTGTGGTTGTAAGTTAGGAATATGGGCCATCGGCCGAGTTTGTGTTAATTTTTTTTATACCAGTGTGTACCATGTGTAAGTTCAGAGATAAAGGTTAATTGTGTGTTTGCTTCCACCTACCGTAAGACCACTCATAAAAGGCGGCAGAGAGATCAGAAAATTAGCTGAAGTCAGCAACAGAGTTTTCCAGCCTAGGACACAAGAGTGCTTTTTTAATGGCGTACAAGCTGCTGTAAAAGTAGACCATGTCACTACACGTAACAGTTGCTAGGTACCTTTGCCAAGTACCGGCCATCTGCCACTTAACTGTTTGCCTGTCAAGAAATCCCCCAAAATAACAAGGAGACAGAAACATAGTAGACAACATAAGTAAAAGTACTGGGATCGGGATGGATCTCTTCAGGGCCTGTAGTGAACTGTGTACCAATGTAACTGTGTATATAATGTAAGGGAATCCGAGATATGTGGCACCCTGTTTATGTTTTTCTTTGTGAGTTCAAATATGTAGTCTAAAATGAGGTTACACTTTTATAGTAATGTGCTGTCCATGACAGAAGTAGGCACTATAACCGTCTGTTAGCTTTTGTGCCACCCCCTAACGCAGTGGACTAAGTAGATTAAGTGTTTTAAGCATCCCAATAAACAAAAAATTATGATTTCTATTCTCTGGTGTTTGAACAGCCTGCAAAGCATTTGAAAAATAATTTATACATTGTAAAAAGACTTTAGCAGAGTATTTGTTACAGCAGAGCATAGGGTAAAAAAATTCTCTTAACAGCCAAGCCGACATGACTGATAAACCAGTGAAGACGAGTCCCTGAGCGGCACAGCTTGCTGGGCTGGCTAGCGTGCGGGAAGGGGGGAGGAAAGACGAGATGGAAGGAAGAGGTAGAGAAGGACGGAGGTCGACCCGAGAGGACATACAAGTGGTTAACACATGTTAAGGCTCTGCTGCTAGATTCCTTCCCCACCCCATGCAAGACCGCATGAGAATATGGACACATGCCAAAGTAATTCCGTGGTAAGCTGAGTTTCGCCGATACAACACTAGTGAGCAGCGGAAGAAGGGCTGACAGAGCTTGACAGTTGTACCACGTGTTTCTCCCCTTCCCTAGCAAAATGCAGAAGAATATACACACATGCCGCGAAAATGCCTATGTAAGCTAAAGTTGTATTAACGCAATGGTGTTAGACGCGGAAGAGGAGTTGATAATGTTCGGCCATAGGTCCGTAGGTTACCCCCTCCTTCCCTCTCCCAACAATGGACACATGTGCAAGGATCTGGAGGGGATCGAAAGAGGTTAAAAGCCGACTTATGTGACAAGGAGGGGGTCAGTCGACCAGTAATTCCCCATGCCAGGAGGCGCTGTACCAGAGTCAGTTGGACGATGGCATGAGTTATGTCAGTCCGGTCAGTGATATTGCATGCCGAGGCCGGGGATCGGAGCCTGGCAGAATCAGTCGATCAGTTGAATCAGGTCACTCAGATCAGAAGTTCGCGAGAGTGAGTTGGATGGTGAGGTCACAGAAAGAAACGTGTTGAGGAGTCGTCCATCGAGAAGTGAACCCGGAGCAGCAAACGTGGAGAGATGTCACCGAAGCCAGGGTCTGTAAAAGGCCACCCGAAGCACCGGACCTCAACCTACCACGGAACACCCTGAACTACCAGGATAGCTAAGTATCAACCACTTTGCTCAAAGAAACCTCACTGATGCCTAGCATCCCCCTTCCCAAGACGTCGGCGACAGTTAGCTAGTACGGTAATTAGCCCTTAAGGCCCCCAACTCGTAAGGTACCACATCTCGCTGTTATGTATTCATAATTATTCAAAACATAATAACATAGTAAATAGAAACACCGAGTGACTACCTTATTGTTTACGCCCTACCTTCAAGGCATCTAATAGTCTGTGCCGGGTAAAAATCATTCAGACCCTGAGAACCTTCCTGTACTTCATATCACAAGGAGGCGAATAGCATCAATGGTAAAGCCTAGTAAGAAATAGTATTTACACTGAGTGCGCACGAATTCGGTTTGTTGTCATTTTGGTGTAATTTTCTAGACTCGGTTACGCTTTGTCGGCACGAGGCGGAGTAATATCCTAGATAATAGTGCTTCAGCAGGGCTTCGGGAAAGTATTAAATAACCATGAAATTAAAGAAGATGCTGTTTAGTTCTTAAGGTGTTTAAGACTTGTTATCGAAATTCAGAAGTTGAAGACGAGTTTACACATCATGTATTGCTGGATGTTGTTGCACGATCACGCCAATTTCTTTGTTCTTGTTTGTGAATATCCACGCCACACCTACCGTCTGCATGTGCAAACTCGTGCGGACAGAATGAAACTATTTTGTGTTAAATGTTCCCTGGGGAAAGNGGGTTGCCTTCCGGTTCGGCCATATCCGGCCTGTTTCCGGTATGCCCCGCAATGGACAACCCTGTCTAGTCGCCCGAATGTTGTCTATAGGGCGACCAGCCCACCGTTTTCATATTATAGACTATTCACGGTAAACTGAGCGCTTTTGAAAACCATGCTTCTCTTTGACTTGTATGCACATTGTGTATTCTTCAGCCATATGTGAAATCAACCTTGCCATGGATCTGATCTCGTTGTTTATACATTGGTCAAGTGACACTGCATAATTATTAGGAAAGGCAATCATTTTTAGAATGGTGAATCCATACACTTTTACGCATCTAATAACACAGAAAGCCAAATAATTATTTTCAGCATTCATAAATATTTGCTTCGCACTTTCTCTCCATCGTTACCAACTTTACTGCGTGGAGCTGGTTGGGCCTACGTTAGCCTAGCGTTGAACCCTGCCGATGGTCTAACGCTGGCACATTAGGTTGGCACTATGCTGAAATGTCACACTGTCCTAGGTTCGCGTCCGATGACTTTTATTTTGGTTGCCAACTGAAAAACTACATCGTCCCAAGATATTGTTATGGTTGAGTACACACTTGTAAGAGTAAAGTGTTTTTCTATCAGAAAGGCATTCACACAGTAATTTACCACACAAAGTTTTACTACCATGATTCGATGTTTGTAATGTGATGGTAAGATGTGTTATTGCTTATCTAATGCCGACCAATAAACATAATTCTGCAAACGTTTGTAACCATGGTTCTAAATCAATTTCACCTGCTAACAATAAACNATGCCGACCAATAAACATAATTCTGCAAACGTTTGTAACCATGGTTCTAAATCAATTTCACCTGCTAACAATAAACAAGAAAAGAAACTGTATTTACTGTATTACTATNTTGCTTATCTAATGCCGACCAATAAACATAATTCTGCAAACGTTTGTAACCATGGTTCTAAATCAATTTCACCTGCTAACAATAAACCAGAAAAGAAACTGTATTTACTGTATTACTATTCATCAATATTTAATAAATAGTATGAACAAGTGTTTTTTTTTAGCTAGTGCTGTATCCGAACTCATTTGCTTTAGGCTATCAGCCTGACATGTTATTCACTAGAGTACTGTGACTTCGTGCAGTAAATTATGTAATTGGGGAAAAAACCTATACTGCAGTTGAATGTAACGTGTTCAATGATTTAATGGCCATAAATTAGTCTTTACTACTAGATACATAATTTAAAATGTAACAGTTACAACAGCATATTTTCCAAATTAATTAAATTATATATACACGACAAACAACAGACAGTTTATTTATAAAGAATATCTGTGTTTATAATAAACAAAACCCATTTTAGAAAATAAAATGACTGTAAGTTTTTATTTAAAAAATATTAATGAAACACAATATTAATATGATGTCAGCAATGCAGTGTTGTTTAAAAGTAATACAATGAACCCATGACCAACTATTATGTTGACAACATTATCTTTAAACATGAGGAACAAAATAAAACTTTAGGTAAACTTACATTAGGTAATTCTTCAATTGCTGTAAAAATTAACATTATATTTTTTTTTTTCGTTTAAAACACCAATTTTGTATTAGTGTATTAATTTTGCTTTAATAATGTTGGCTGATTTATTATTTACATACCAACTTACTTCAGTATGTTTTCCAACAAATAAGTAGCACATCACCAACGAAGTAATTTTCAAATAATACAAAGTTTGTGATTGAAAAACATTTCTTAAAAAAAATTATTAAATATTAAAATATTGTTTCATCAGAGATATGGCAATTTCCTTTATCTGTATAATATTGGTGACAAAATAATTTCGCAACAAAATCGTACATACTAAATGCCAAAATAATATTTCACGAAAAGATTCTTAACCAAAACTTCACCATCGGAGTCAATAAATTTTCAATTATACATGGTTGTTATGGTTAATACATTGATTTAGAACTAACAAACATACAACATACAGTGCAACAATAAATTTTATTGCACAACTTGAGACATCACAATCAATACTACACCGCGACCCTTCTTCCTCGTTAATTCTACTGATTGGCCAGTATGTACAGCCTGTCAATGATACTGATTGGCCAGTATGTAAGAGCCTGTCAATGATACTAATTGGCCAGTGTGTAACAGCCTGTTAATTATTCTGATTGCCCAGTATATAACAGGCTGCAAATTATACTGATTTACCAGTATGTAACAGCCTGTTAATTGTACTGATTGGCCGGTATGTAACAACATGTCAATTATACGGTTAAGCCAAGAAGTAAAAACACGTTTATTATACTGATTAAGCCAGTATGTAACAACCATATGATTATACTGATTGGCAAGTATGTAACAACATGTCAATTATACTGAACAGCAAGTACATAATAAACTCTCATATTATACTGATTGGTCAGTATGTATAAGCATGTTAATTATATTGATTGGCCAGTGTGTAACAGCCTGCTAATTGTAGTGATTGGCCAGTATGTAACAACATGCCAATTTAACTGAATGCTTAATCGTAATAAACTCTTAATTTTACTGATTGGCTTGTATGAAACATCATGTTAATTATACTTATTGGCCATTATGTAACAGCCTGTTAGTTATACTGATTGGGCAGCATGTAACAGCCTGTTATTTATACTGATTGGCCGATATGATATAGCCTTTTAAATATACTCATTGGCCAGTATGTAAGAGAATGTTAATAACACTTTATGGCCATTATGTAATAGCTTGTTAATTATACCGATTTGCCAGAATGTAATAGCCTGTTAATTATACTGNTGGCCAGTATGTAAGAGAATGTTAATAACACTTTATGGCCATTATGTAATAGCTTGTTAATTATACCGATTTGCCAGTATGTATTAGGCTGTTAATTATACTGATTCACCAGTATGTAAAATAATGCTAATTATACTGATTGGCCAGTATGGAACAGCCTGTTAATTATACTGATTGGCCAGTATGTAACATGTCAATTATACTGAATGGCAAGAATGTAATTAACTATTACTTATACTGATTGGCCAGAATGTAATAGCCTGTTAATTATACTAATAGGCCAGTATGTAAAAGCCTGTTAATTAAACTCATTTGCCATTATTCAACAAGCTGTTAATTACACTGATTGCCAATTATGTAACAGCATGCTAATTATACTATATGGCCAGTATGCAACAATCCTCTTTATATTACTAATTTGCCAGTATGTAACAGCAGGTTAATTATACTGATTGGTTAGTATGTAAAGCCAGTTTATTTTACTGGTTGGCCAGTATGTAACAACATGTCAATTATACTAAACGACAAATATGTAATAAACTCTGACTTTTACTGATTGGCCAGAATATAATAACCTGTTGATTATACTGGTTGGCCTGTATGTAACAGTCTGTTAATTATACTGATTGGCCAGTATGTAACAACAAGTCAATTATACTGAACGGCAAGTATGTAATAAAGTCTTACTTATAGTGATTGGACAGAATGTAACCGCCTGTTAATAATACTGGTTGGCCAGTAAATAACAGTCTGTAAATTATTCTGATTAGCCTGTATGAAAAAACATGTAAATTATACTGATTAGCCAGTATGTAACAGCCTGTTTATTATACTGGTTTGCCAGTATGTAACAACATGTCAATAATACTGAATGGCAAGAATGTAACAAACTCTTACTTATACTGAATGGCCAGAATGTTATAACCTCTTAATTATACTGTTTGGCCATTATGTTACAGTTTGTCAGTTACACTGTTTGGCCAGTATGTAACCAGTTTACTATACTGAATGGCAAGTATGTAATAAACACTCATATTATACTGATTGGCCAGTATGAAACAACCTGTTATTTATACCGAGTGTACAGTTTGTAAAAAAACATGTTAGTTATACTGATTGGCCAGAATGTAACAGCCTGTTTATTATACTGGTTTGTCAGTATGTAACAGNAAAAAACATGTTAGTTATACTGATTGGCCAGAATGTAACAGCCTGTTTATTATACTGGTTTGTCAGTATGTAACAGTCTGTTAATTATACTGATTGGCCAGTATGAAACGGCCTGTTATGTCAATGATTGGCCGGTATATAACAGCTGGTTAATTGTACTGATTGGCCAGTATGTATCAGCCTATTTTTTATACTATTTGACCAGTATGTTACAGCCTGTCAATTATAGTGATTGGCCAGTATGTAACAGCCTGTTAATTAGATATATTGAGCCAGTATGTAACAGCCTGTTAACCATTTCAGTGTAAAATATGTATATAATTTAGGCGTTGCAACAAATAAATATTTTGTTCAGAANAACAGCCTGTTAACCATTTCAGTGTAAAATATGTATATAATTTAGGCGTTGCAACAAATAAATATTTTGTTCAGAACTTTACTGATATCCCGACAACGCTTTGTCTTACATCGGAAACAACAGAAATCTAAAAGTGCTTTATACTACTGGCGGCAGTGATTTATGAGGCTACGGAACACAAGTCCCAGCAGGGAATGATATCTACCACACGTAGCGAACCTTTCTGGTTGTGAGGTATGTTCTGCTGTGTACAGTGCAGACCATTCAAGCCAATTNCAAATATGTAATAAACTCTGACTTTTACTGATTGGCCAGAATATAATAACCTGTTGATTATACTGGTTGGCCTGTACGTAACAGTCTGTTAATTATACTGATTGGCCAGTATGTAACAGCCTGTTTATTATACTGGTTTGCCAGTATGTAACAACATGTCAATTATACTGAATGGCAAGAATGTAACAAACTCTTACTTATACTGAATGGCCAGAATGTTATAACCTCTTAATTATACTGTTTGGCCATTATGGTACAGTTTGTCAGTTACACTGTTTGGCCAGTATGTAACCAGTTTACTATACTGAATGGCAAGTATGTAATAAACACTCATATTATACTGATTGGCCAGTATGAAACAACCTGTTAATTATACTGAGTGTACAGTTTGTAAAAAACATGTTAGTTATACTGATTGGCCAGAATGTAACAGCCTGTTTATTATACTGGTTTGTCAGTATGTAACAGTCTGTTAATTATACTGATTGGCCAGTATGAAACGGCCTGTTATGTCAATGATTGGCCGGTATATAACAGCTGGTTAATTGTACTGATTGGCCAGTATGTATCAGCCTATTTTTTATACTATTTGACCAGTATGTTACAGCCTGTCAATTATAGTGATTGGCCAGTATGTAACAGCCTGTTAATTAGATATATTGAGCCAGTATGTAACAGCCTGTTAACCATTTCAGTGTAAAATATGTATATAATTTAGGCGTTGCAACAAATAAATATTTTGTTCAGAAATTTACTGATATCCCGACAACGCTTTGTCTTACATCGGAAACAACAGAAATCTAAAAGTGCTTTATACTACTGGCGGCAGTGATTTATGAGGCTACGGAACACAAGTCCCAGCAGGGAATGATGTCTACCACACGTAGCGAACCTTTCTGGTTGTGAGGTATGTTCTGCTGTGTACAGTGCAGACCATTCAAGCCAATTCATACCCACAGTTTCAGATATAGGACTTTGTGGCTAGTATTTCACTGACTGCCATCAGTTCTTCGGTTTTGGAGTTTAGTATTGAGTAAGGATAGACCGTGGGCATGGAAAGGCATGGGTACAGCAGCCTTGACAAATAAACATAAACATTAATGAGACGGAAAATGAGAGTCGCAGCATTACAAGGCGAAATGATCGTGATACGTATACTTCTTTGTTTTATTGCTAAACTTTAACTGTGCAAACATAATAATGATGGTGTGGTCGCCTCGCGAGAGGAAGTAGGAGACCACACACAACTTCAAAATTATAAAATAATTAGCAGTTTGATATATGTGGTTGAAACTGAAAATAATAAATCATGCATTGCATATTTCACGGGATTGCACATTCGAATGTCATATATATATGCTCTCCCATATCAGAAAAATGAAAAACGTTTTTACCTAATGAATAGTCGAAATTCTTATGCGCGTAATATTTTACAGCGGTCTGGCGGAGAATGAATAAATGTTTAACACGGGCGTTTTTTTTTTGTAGTTGGCCCCTTTCGACACAGTCCTCCCTCTGCCATGTCTAGGAACGTTTCAATCAATCACACACCGTTCTCACACCTGGCAAATGAAACAAAACTGTATGTTTGAAATAAAACCCTTTTCGTAGAAACTACTAAAAAAAAAAAAAAAAACCCAGTAAATTCTTCTACTAAGGAAAGAACATGCACGCTCCTACAGATTATATTGAATACATCTTTAATGATCCACAGCGTATTACGAAAATTGTTTTAGTTTCTTTGCTCAGGGCCATAATAAATTAACTGTGGCTGACTGCAAAATATACTTAAAAACATAAACAGCAATCTTTGCTTTGCAACTCCGTTTCAGAGGAAGTTTTTGTACAGAAAAAATTCGCAGATTTCTACAACTGCGTAAAATAATTTAAAATAAATGACAATTGTACAGATAAAAACTCTCTCATAGGCTAATTGTTACGGAATTTGTGTAACAGATAATTTAGGAAGTTGTACTGTAGTTGTACTGTAATTGTCGCATTTAATTCTTAATAGTGTTTGGTTTTTAATTCGCATGTTCAAATTTTGCGTAAGAATGTTTTTTTTCATATTTGTATATTAACTTCAACTTTCCTTTCACGATATAACTAAAAGACGTGGAAAAAAAAAACCATAAAAAGCTAGAAAAGAAATTTTACAAGACATTTTACTGTACAGCGGTCATATGAAATAGTTATGTGTGAAACTATTAATGTAATTGTTATACATGAAATTAACTTCGACATTCTAGGCGGGAAAGTTGTAGTCGTTGTTAATATATTTTCTAGTGTCTAAAGTTTAATTATCGACCCTCTTATTTTAAGTGGGCCTAGACTGACTGAAAAAATTTACACTAGCATGACATTAATACGTGTTTTAAAACCACTAAGCCCTGATTTAATTCCAAATAGCTTAGTGTTTAAAATTTCAGAAATATGTGAAAATACGGCGAAACCCTCTTCATGGGTATTTGATTTGGATGATAAATATGGTGAAAGATTACGTTTATGCATATATATAATTGCTTTAAACTTCTACGATGTTTCTTAAAACTGTTGTATATACAGAAATGCAATGACGTACCAACAAATATAAGTTTTTCACGGTAAACTGAAAACTTTTCAAAGCACTGCTTCGGGTCTACTTGCATACACTCTGTGTATTCTTCCACCATACGTAAAATCAAGTTAGCCATGTGCCTTATTAACACTTTACTTGTGCGTAGGCCAAGCGAGTGAAATTTCTAGAAAAGTTGGTATTGTACTTACTTGAAAACCTTAACACTTTGTGCATTAAAACAGGGAGAAAATATAATAAATTTAAATATTCGCGAATGTTAAGACAAATCATAAATTTCAGAGGTTAAACATGGAACTACTCTACTTCCTACCTTACCAAATTTAGTGGGCGTAAGCCAATCATTGTGCCCTTTATTATATGGAAATGTGGGCACTGACATTTTTCAGAAGTAAATTTCAAAGTGCTGAATTAACCGTTAACTACATGTAGTACTTGTTAAAAATATAGTCTATAATCATGTTTTATACATAACTTCACAGCATTGTTGAAGACTGTGGAGTGTGAAGCTTGCCGGACAGTGCGAGCTGTGGCAAGGTATGCAGCCTCATATGTAGACACGATCTATGCTCACGCCATTCCTGCCAAACTCCTGCAGCACAGATGGCGCAGTGAAGAACGCTACAACATATCGCACCCCCAGTATAATACTGTCCTCAGTAGATCACCGCTTTTGTTAGAGAAACGCATATAGTATTGAGTTGAGAGATTTGGGCGGCTCTTAACAACGAGGTCTAGAGAGCCGATGAGGGGGAAGTGAGGTAAGAATGGAGCAGCGCCGGAATGCAAGGGCGAGGGAAATGTGAGATCCCGAGAAAACCCGCCGACCAGCGGCATCGTCCGGAACAATTCCCACTTGCAAAAATTTGGGATTGACCCGGCCGGGGATTGAACCCGATTCGAGCAGTCTAACCACTCAACCACCCCCGCCCCTATAACCTCACGGCAAGTGTATTATGTTAATAAATAATTAAAATTGAAGAACCATAACGGATGTGTAATTCTTAAAACTTTTATAATATTAGTCTAATATAAAATTGGGGGTTTTACACAACAAATTGAAAAAGCCACTATCTGACTTACGACAATATTTCACTGGGGGTGTGATAGGACATTTCATATGTAATTTAAGTCCAGGGGTGAGAAAATTTACTTCCGAGGAAGCACACAATTACTATCAAAATCTGTATCAGCTGTATTTGCGTCTATAAAGTGAATTTTCTTATGTGGTAAAGATAACATTATATATGATTGATGTGTGCTTTTGATTAAATGTTTTTATGTACATTTGTTTTGTTGTAAGGTGGAATACACCAATTGTTAATTATGTTTATTACTTATTGTTCTCCGACGCATCCCGCTAAAAAAATACCCATAACATCGATCCAAGAAGATGATTTCTCATTACTTTTCGGGGTTCCCTATAATTATGATTTTTTAGTTAACGATGTTATATTTAACAGTGCGTCATTTGATATGATACGCAAAGAATCTGTAGGTAGTGTTCTTGTGAAAAATTATAAAAACGAAAATAAAGGTTTTTCAAAATCTTTAGTTTTTAAATTTTTTTTTGTTACAGCAGTGCTGGGAATGTATGTTGTTTAAAATTGCTGGCTCATTTTTAATTATTTAAGTGTTTTAGAGATGTGTTCACACAACAAATTTCATAATATTTTAAGTGGTTTTTGAGATTTTTCTGAACCGAAATACACCCTAATGTCATGACTTTAAGTCAAATGTTTCGAGGGAATCTTTGAATGAACATAATGAAATTTACAAAAGAGAAGGACTGTTTCTCAGCGTTGAACATTTGATCTAATGACAATAGTACTTTTTACAGCAGGACAGAAGAAATATTCTAAATAAATAATTTTTTTCTACACAAATCACTAACAATGTAAACTACAGTTTCTCAACATGCTACTGCGAGATTACCTCAGTGATTGTAATGGCCATGTGCATAAGTAACTCTTTGTCAAACCAACGTAAAGTGATTACCTTGGCGACATTTTTTGGAAGGAAGAAAACTGAGTTCATATTTTTCATACAAAATTGTTACTATAGTTAGTATTTAAGTCGTGGTTTCACCTATAGTTGACTAGTCCTAAATTAAACTGTTCATGCGGCCCTAAGACACTGAATAACGGCTCTTAAACACAGTGAAAATATAAAAAATTCTATGAAGATACGAACGAACTGCTTCTACATAACTACATATAAACAAATGTTTGAGTATTCACTCATCGTACCTGTATCATTTGTCTTTTTGGACAGTAGTGGCTGGTTTATTTAAATCCACATTATATTTTATTTTGGCACAGTTGTTTTCCGATTTTTTATTCAGCTTTTATTTATGGGCTTAATCAAAATGACTGCGTGTGAAATTGCGATGATGCAAAATTCAATTTTCCGTATTATTTAACTAACACTCTCGCCATTAAAATGGGCATATCATTAAAACAGTTGTGGTATTTAATATAAAGTCCCACATTTTTATGCTTTTATAAGAAATATAATGAAGGGCGCTACTTGTCTGTGTTAAAGTTACTATAGTTTCTTGAAACATAAACTTTCATTCAGAAAGGCGTACTTCTTAATATTGACTATTGTGTTCAATAACACTACTGTATTCTACTGCTGGGAGTTGTAATGAAGGGAATATTCATCGGCAGGAGGAACATGGTTGCACTCTAGCAGCAACAGATCATGTGGTTAGGCTTTTGGTAATATAATTCTGGGAGCTTCGTGCGGCTCTGTTAAGACAACAGAATATATGGGCATTGTAACAATATTAAACTGAAAGGGAAACAATGCTGCACTGTGACAATATACAACTACTGGAGGTGCATTGCAACATTGTAAAGGCAACATAAAATAAAGTTATGCCTGATGCTGGGAGAGCTTTACTTTCACTAATGAAAACTAAGATATAATTGTGCTATTACAGTGAAGCCAGAACAATGTTTTTTCTACATGTGACAAATAAGACCGTTCTGTCACTATTATCATCTACGTTTTACAATATTCAGAGGGTAATAGCAACCCATCATGACAACTGTCTCTGTCTCAACATTATAAATTGATTGTAGCCAAATTGTTTTTGGCTTCTAAGAAAATATTATTTTTTGCTGGATGTGGTAAAGTGACTCTGAAGGCACATTTGGTAGTTGAGGACCGTGTGCAAAATCAGCTAAATAGTTCTTTATAGAAAAAAATATTACGGAAGGGCACAATTAAGAAATATGATTACAAAAATAATAGACCTTACTCGTGATTTCAGGGTCATAGCAAGCAGCGGAGGATTAAACCTGAACTTACAGATTTTTCTGGTCGGTGGTCGGACCATAGTTTTCAATCAACTCATTGTACTTGAACCCATTCTCAACATTACAGAAGCACTTCTTCATGTCTATGGGGTCCTCAATTGGCTCTCATCATGTCTACAGTTGTCCATAACTGCTCACGAATATCTCTTCTTGGGACAAACTGTGATCGTTTTCATTGTGCTGATGCAACATTGTCTCAGTTTTTTTTAAATACCATCTACAATATATTTCATACTCTTTTATTGTTGTTTCAATATATTTTTACTATTTGGTTGTCGGATTTTCCTACATCCTTCTGCAGAGCAGTTCGGAAAGTGCCCCAAAGTGGGTGCGCTTACTTGCTCGCCCACGTTTCCCACCTAGCCCTGCTCGACAGAGCTTCTCTGCCTGTACTTCTGAAGATGCAAGCAGCTGCATTTACTCCTATAGATACATGTAGCTGCCTCTGCTTCTGAGGATGCAAGTAGCTGCCTCTGCTTCTGAAGATGCAATTAGCTACCTCTACTTCTGAAGATGCATGTAGCTACCTCTACTTCTAAAGATGCATGTAGCTACCTCTACTTCTGAAGATGCATGTAGCTACCTCTACTTCTGAATATGCATGTAGCTACCTCTACTTCTGAAGATGCATGTAGCTACCTCTACTTCTAAAGATGCAAGTAGAGTAGCTTCCAAGGGAACACTGCACCCCACTGTACAACATTTACGACTCATTAAGAAGCAGGGGACACACTAACAAAACTCTAAGGATAGTACAATTTATGCTGTGTGTGAAAGAGTATTGTATCTGTTTTGTAACCCTGCAAGATATTCAGTTACAATTTACTTGCTTCAACGTTTGACTAAACTAATTAATAAGAGAAAACATTTTTTATTAAAATTTAAGCGTATTTTTATTCTTGTTGCTTAAGAAAGCACATTTGTAAAAGGAAAACTTCGTCAAGGAAATCCATCATAGTAATTACGGTAGCTGAATGCAATTAATTATTGGCAATATAAATATAAATAATTTAATTATTGATTTTTCGCATATTTATTTTAGTAACAAATGCTATAACTTTTACAAATAACATGAATGTGCAAATCAGTTATTACATATATTTGTAAATATTGCTGTAAGTTTTTTTGTTATATTCAACAAATGTGATTGTTATGAATTCTCGCTTTAGGGAAGCATTTTACAAAATGTATTTTTTGAAGCATCAAGAATAAAAATAGGCTTCCCTTTTTATTAAACGCGCACTCTAATTGTTTGATATTGTAAACATTTAATTAAGCCAAATATAGCAAGATATTTAACAGTGTTATAAAATATATGTATTTTTACTTTAAATACATAATAAATCGTACTTTTCCAACAATTCTGGCCATGTTTGTACTACTTTTAAACAATTCAAGTATCGTTTACAGTCTTGTGAAATGCTCTGCTGGAAGTAATTCTCCTTCTTACTTACGGTACTCTTCCCTTGCTTTACACGTTGTTCGGTTGAAGCCCAGGGATCAGTTCATTATTATAGTTATCAGCTCATGATTTGTTGGTAAACTGCCACGTCCATCCTACCCCATGAGCGGTTAACCCCAGGAGATAGTCATTTCATCACTTTCTCTTTTAGACTGAATGGTTTTTGGAAGAGTCGTATGCTCTGGCATTGGTCACTTTATTCTGTCTGTGTGCACTTCTGTGGTTAAAATGAGTTTTGGCATTTGCATGGATGGCGCATGGAATGTGCTCTCGGAAAATTACTCGCATTGTCTTTTTTTCTATTTTGTTCACGCTTCTTCTCTTATTTCTCTTTACCTAACTTACAACTAATAATATGATATTATCCATTGCTTGTCTTGGATTCAAACCCAAAACCTTATTTGGAAGATAACTTCTTAGCGTTTTCCGTTTTGAACATCGCCTGTTTGTCAGAAAAAATGACAAAAATTCTTTCTAAATGAAAGGCTGTTTATTTCGGCCCTATGCACTCGTAAAGTACAAACTCTAAATATAAATATCACCTCCAGAGGATTTATATTTGAAAATAATTCTTTCTGTAAGTTCTTTATCTGCTAGGTCAAATATGTTGTGTAATATTTTAAGGAGAATTAGACGAAATACATATCTAAAAAATAGGTGAAGAAAGTGAGAAATAAGTACTTTTGTTTCATACATATGAATAGACAAATCAAAAGGAATTGTAACGACCCAAATAAAACTACCGTAAGTAAGTCATCTAAAAGAAATGTTTTTGCTGTACGATATGTTTGAGTAAAATATTTTTGAACGTAATTTATTAAGACATTCGCAATTAAATATTTTCTCGATGTGAAAAAGGTGTCATGACTTGGCACAAACAGTTTATTTGCGCTTGTTTTCAGTTGTAACGTCCGCCTCAGCTGGCACGCCGTGTTATCGGGACAGGCGAGCCAGGCTAATCGGAGCTGGAA